>PVIH01011507.1:22626-39144 GCA_004025045.1 Sigmodon hispidus
TTTTTTTTTTTTTTTTTTTTTTTTTTTTTTTTTTTTTTTTTTTTTTTTTTTTTTTTTTTTAACTTGAAGACTTTAAATAACAGCTTCAATTTCCTTTGGGATCATAGGTCTGTTTAGGTCTTTTATCTGATCTTGATTTAATTTTGGTAAGTGGTTCCTGTCCATAAAGCTGTTCATTTCTTCTAGGTTTTCCATTTTAGTGGAGTATAGAATTTCAAAGTATGACCTGATAATTCTCTGGATTTTCTGGATGTCTGTTGTTTTGTCCCCCTTTTAATTTCTGATTTTGTTAATTTGGATACTCTCTGTCTGTTTTTTGGTTAGTTTGTAGGCCAAGGAGCTGTGTGTCTCCTGTTGTCCTAGGGGTTGTAATTTCTTTAAAATTATAATATATAATTAAAAATACAGATTAATAATTATCTATAAACTTATAATCATGGTAAATAAAATTTTCTAGATATACAAAAATATATTTCAATTAAATAAATAATCTTCAGATACGTCACAGACCTACAAAAATTGACATTTAAAGTATTTTAAAAGCTTAAACTTTTCTAGACAGTGAGACAGGTCTTCTCCTGATAACACCAACCTACTTTAAAAAATATTAAACATTAAGAAAACTCCATATGAAATTTACTTTGTTTATAACAATTGTTAGCCACTAACAAAAAATGCTCTTATATTGACTGCTTAACAATATGCTATATAAACTAAACATGCAAGACATATTAAAAAATGACCTCTAAACTTTATCAAAACAAGCTAAAATAGTTCTTCAAGTTTCTACTTCACAAAAAAACTTTCCAAACATCCTTCAAACAACAAAAAAGACTAATAAACTATAGCAAAATTAACAAAACAGTCCTTCAAATTTCCTACTTCACTAAAAAATATGCCAAAGACACTAAGCTTATAGACTAAAAATAAATGTCCCACTATTACAAAACAATTTAAAGTAACAGTACAGACAGATAAATGTCATCTCTCCCATTTCTAAATTTTAAAAATTGTTTAAACTTCCTATTTACTCAACTAATATTATATCCTTCTATGATTATTTTAAGTAATTATAAGTATAATTTTCTTTAATTATTTTAAAAATTATTAAATATAAAACTTAAACTCACAAAAATAAAATAAATAAAATATTTTCCTTAATTTTACTAAATATAAATAAACTAAATATAACCATAATTCTTACTTAATTATTATTTTACAATATATAATTTTATTATGTTAAAATTAGCACTTTCCTTTTTAATTAAACAAAAAATAATATAAAATACCTTTCTATATATTATAAAATAAAAAAACTGTTTAAACCCATGACAAACATCTTAAAAATAGACAAAAAATTAAAACATAAAAAAGTAAAAAAATTCACCATTAAATCACCCAAAACTCAACATATAAAAATAACACAAATAAATAACAAGCCACATGACAACACAAATTAATAAAAATAAATTAAATTAAAATATAAAAACTAACAATGTGCCCAAGCCATAAGCCAAACAAAATAAAATTAATATAAACATCTAAGTCATTTTTAAAGACCTAAACAACAACAAACAAATCTAGCCTTAAAACTAAGCCAAAATAAAACCTCTTTCTACAGCTAAGAGACATGTGTTTATATATTGCTGAATTAATCCAATCTATGTATTTTATAAATAGTTTGACTTCAAAATTGAAGTCAAAAGAGATACTACTTTGGAGAAGAGATTTTCTTCTTATTTCTACAAAAAAGTGAGAGGCTGTGGATATATTATGGATTAAAGAAAATAAGGATTGATCAAGAAAGACTCCCTGAAAAAACCTTCAATGGGAATGGGTAGCCCAGATAATCCAACATTTCAGAGCACCTCTATTGCAGTTTCCTCTGAGCTCTACATCCAGAACAGCTTTAAGGAGACTGGCTGAGATGACCCAGTTTCACAGAATTATCCATTCAGTATTTGGCCATGATCTTGAATTTTTCCAGGATCCTTATAAGATTACCAGCTCACCCAATCAGCAGGAAGTAGTCTAGAGAACTATGCCCACATTCCTCCAAAATAGATTATGGATGTTTGTCTTTACTTACAGTGTTGGTTACAAGTTGTTATAGACAATAGTGAGAAAAAAAATTTGAACAAAGAAGATTAGATTTGGGGTTCTTATTTTAAAAAGAAAAAGGGGTAAATGCTGTGGGATTATGCTCTTGTACACTGTAAATATTTATTACTTCTTTTGGTTTAATAAATTGCTGATTGGCCAGAAGGCAGACAGGAAGTATGGGCAGGGCTGACAGATTACAAAAATTCTGGGAAGAGGAAAAGGAGACACAAATACCATCAGATGCAGAGGAAAGAGGAAAAGAATACTGCACTGAGCAAAATGGTACCAAGCTACATGGCTAAACATAAATAGAAATATGGATTAATTTAAAGTATAAGAGTTAGCAAGTAACAAGCCTGAGCCATAGACCAATCAGCTTGTACTTAATATTAGCTTCTGTATGTTTGTTTGAAATTGCTGGTCTGGACTGGGGGCTAGGCTGGGTCAGCTACTTCTGACTACATTGATGCATGATGGAGATTTCTGTGCCATAGCCATTCTGTGGTGTGTGTGGATCAACTGGTCTGTATACTGACTAAGGATTGATGCTTAGGGCTTTTTACCATTCTATGTTTAATTTCTTAGTAAGGGTAAGTCACACACTAAAATATAGCAAGCAGGGTAGGCTCATTTGGAACTTAAAACTGAATCACTTTGCTGCTGACAATCAAATAATAATAAGTATTTGTTTGGATAACATACTAAACCCCAGAACTTAGAACATAAATTTAAACAAAATAAAACACAAAACAATGAAGTTTTTTTTTTCTTTTTACAAACTAGAAGAAAATCACTGATTTACCAAAGACTTAAATCATGAACCATTTATACTAAAAAGTAACATTACAAATGTATGTTTAGACTTTTTTGTTGTTCAGTTGGCTGGGTTATTTTTGTTGTTTTCAAGGCAAGTTCACTTGCAACTTGTGATATAGCCCAGGACTGCACCTGTTCACAGCAGTTCTCTTGCCTTAGCACCTCAAGTGCTGTGACAACAGGTCTGTGAAGTTAATATCAACCCCTTGACAGCTGCATTAATGTTTGCTTACTTTGCCTTTCCATCTTTTTTCTTCAATTTATTTGTGTTCCTACACCTTCAAAGTGTTATTTTCCACATTTTGTTTATTGGTAATCTTCTTTTAAAACTGGAGTGACTCTTTTGCATTTGTCCCAGTGAGTTTCCTAATTCCATGTACATAATCTCTCCTGAATCCAGCTTTAAGTTCTGGTTCCTCTTGGTCCAAGAACTTTATGAGGAACCTCTAGGCATTCTGTCCTAGTGTCCAGCAGTTTATTTCTTTGACGACACTGGTTATCACTAGCTGATGTAGCAATTCTCTAGTCAGTCTATGGCAAAGAGAAGATATGGGAGGTCAGGGGAGGGCAGTGTTATAAATGTGCATGTTCACCTGGGTGGTGAGGTTGAAAGGATACCAAAGAAAAGGCATTATAATGGCTCTTAGACCATACTTTCTCAAAGCAAAGAAGGCAAGAAAGATCTGCAGGTATCTAATAAGAGACTAGAAACAGTCTAGAAGGAGGAATACAGATGAAGAACAGTGACACTACAGGACTGTAGAAAAAGGAGTATGATCATTGTGGAATCCATTGGTACTCCAATGCCAACAGTAAGTGTGAGTTTTAACAGTCATGTTATTTTAAAATCAAGATACTCAGAGACTTTGGATTCTGGTCAAATCACCAGAAGCAGGAGTTGTATTTTCATGTTCCTCTGCTAATTACCATGGCTTCCTTTTTAAAGTTTAGCTGAGTAGATACATGTGGATTTGTTCATGGATTTTCTTTTTTATCTCACTGTCTACATGTGCATTCTTACACCAGTACTACATACTACACAACCTTATATTGCAAACAATATAAATCACACAAAACAAAGAATGATGAAGTATGAACAGTATGCACTTTGTTATTATTGGCCTGCGAATTTATAGTTGAAAATGCTGTGTAGACTCATGCAAGGGTTTGAGTGAAATGTTTGAAACTATATAATTTCCTTAGAAATGATCAAGAATTTATTTAGTAACGTCACTATAGGAAAGTATTTTAGAGTATCACTGTGTTTTCTGATGCTAGTCTCAAACTCACAAGCATCCTGTCTCAGCCTTCCAAATGCTATAATTATAGGATATGCATACTTGGCAGCACAGTGGTTTTAAATTTTGCCTGTACAGATGCCCTATTATAATAACTGAAGTTCACAGCTAATAAATATTTTAGCAATACAAAAGTCAAAATATTCTAGATATTTAAAACATTAAGAAATTACTTGGAATAGTCACAAAGCAGCCTTGAAGACAGATGGTAACAGACTTTTGCTTCATTCTTTATGGTTGTGTAGATATTCTGGACTTTTTGGCTTTCCATGTAGACTTGAGAACCATTTTGTCAACATTAAGCAAATAGATTTCAGATATTTTGATTGAAAATGTGTTGAGTCTGTCAACTGAGTTAAAATTAGCATGTTGGCCAATTCTAAACAAAATAGACTCAATAATTGTTTTGTGTGATGTCTATTATTATTAGAGCTGTTATCATATCAATCATAGTTATTTTAAATTTTCTGATAATTACAAAACCTGTATTATATCTGAGTCTTCTGGTGCTTGCTTTGTTACAAAGACCTTGATGTCTGTGGTGCTGTTGTTTCTTCTGTTAACTTTAGTATCAATAAGAAAAGCTCCTAAAACACAGCCACAATGTTGCAGTTCTCCAGTTTTATCCTATCATCTAATAGGAGTCCTGTTGATACTGTTGTAAGCAGTGGCAAAAGAGAAATGATTTATCACCTATGATTAAGTGTTAATCTTTTAGTGGAGCCATGTCCCTGACTATAACATCTAAAGTATTTGTAAACTTTTAATTCTTTCCCCCTGTTCTCTACATATGTGAGGCGAAGAAAGTTGCCTGTCCATCTGGAACGCTGGTAAAATCATTTTCATAGAGGTTGGGTCTTTGTTACAGCAAAAGCACCAGGCACATTTTAGAATGGCCACTTTTTCCTTCCTCCTGACAAAAAGATGAAGTCATTTTTCTTGGCTCACTACCATGAGACCTGGTAGCATTCCTGGAGGCAAAACTTACGAAAGTTGTAAGTGCTATAAAACTTCAGTCCTAGCATGATTTTATTCAAGGGTGGTCCACACCTTGCCCACAGAACTTTGTCAAAATTCCCAGGACACATATTACCTCCCAGTTTATAATTCTGGAATTTCTGCCTCAGGTAAACTGATCTCAGTGTGTTTCTCTAGAGTTTAGTCTTCTGTCTTCCCAGACTCCGGGGTGTGGGTTTGGATTGTGAGATAGTTCTCTGATGGGTCCAAGAGAAGTCATCAGGTTTCATCTTGCTGTATTTTTTTTCTTATTGTAAAGATGAGAGTGTTATTTTCCAGGCCTGTATCTGTTGGTGTTGAAGTAGAAGTTTTTGCATTCTTCAAAGGCACCTCTTCAATTCAGATATCTTGAAAAACTGTGTGGAACGATCCTTTTCTACACTATGAATATCTATTACTCTTATTGGTTAATAAAAAGCTGACAGGCTGGTAGCTGAGCAGAAAGTTAGTTGGAAAAACCAAACTGAGAATGCTTGGAAGGAGGACAGAGTCAGTCAGCAGTCACCAGCTACATGCAAAGGGACCAGGGGATGAATGTGCTGTGTTAAATAAGGACTGCTATGTGGCAGAGTGTAAATAAGGAATATGGATAAATTACAATGTAAGAGCTAGTTAGTAATAATCCTGAGCTGTTGGATGAGTATTTACAATTCATATTTAGACTCTGATTCTATCAGAGGAATGTAGACTTGGTGACTAAGACAGGAAACATCCATTTACAGGGAGGACAGAGAGATGATATGGTCTTTCTCTTATATGGTTCATCAAAATAATTTGTTATTGATAGTAGGAATGAAGAGAACAAATGACATTGTATACAGATTTATCCATAGTTAGTGATGTAACTGTCATCCGTGACACAGCTTTGTTCTTCAAATCTGAAAATTCTAGTCATTGCTATTTCTTAAATTCAAAAGAGGGAAGGAGGTGTGTGGTGAATTACTATTGTTTGAGCTGTAATATCATATATATTCCTGATATCTGGTTTCACTGGGCATTTGTAATTTTGATTCTATTGACTTAAGTCAGAGGTTTAGAGAAGGTTTCTTTATATTAGTCTCTAATTTTGTATACTTGAAGTCTTGATTTTGTTGTCTTTATGCATCAACTCTGCCAAGAAGTGTAAGACAACTTGTAGCAGATGGGTCAGGATAGTAGGTTAGGTAGCAGGATCATTGGGAGTCATTGAAAAAGCTAGTCTTCTTTGTGGGATTTACTATGAATTCCACATGAGCTAAACTCAAGCTATGTGGGTCATCAGTTCTACTTCCCCTAGCCAGATGTCAATGTCACCTATTACTTCAGAGAAAACATACGAGAGAAAAGGCTGAGCTGGAGGTGATAATCTTTTCTGAAATCTCTTGTTAGTTCAAATAGCTTATTAATACTATCTACTTTTACAGCTGAATATTTACTAAAATAATATTGAACACATTTATCATAAATTTATAAATTTTATAAATTAAAATATGTCTTACCTAGACCAAGCCAAATCCACAAATGTGAGCATCTACTTTTCTAGGGCCTAGCAAGGCTTCCTAACCTCTTCATCCACTGGGGCTCATATATATTCTGCTTATTCCTAAGGTACTGAAAGCAACCTCTAAGATTGAACTGGGACTTACCCTACATGTCACCACCCACAGGTCCCTTTATTTATTACATCTAACCTCTTCATCAAGAAAGATCTCCTATAGGCTTCCTCAGTGTCTAGCTTTGTGAGTCTTCCTTATCATTCCATCAATATCTTCTCAAACTGCCATATATAGCCTAGGTTTTATATACATTCTTTTGCTTAGTGTGCTCACCTCTGTTTGCATGCACCTCAAAAAACCTCAAGGCTTCTACAAGGACCATCCCTACCTATTCCCCAACTCACAAGCCCTTACCACACCACATATAACTTTTCTATGGTGTCAGATGTAGTGACTTTTCTATCATACTCCAGGTTTGGACCAGGAGGCACATACCCATCCTTTCTGTCTACTTCATTCTATCTAAACCATTTCCAACCTCAAGGCCCAAGCCATTGGCACATCTTCTATTCTGCCTCAGCCTGTTCTGTCAATATCAGACTTAGAACTGATAAAATGAGTTGACATTCCCAGACTTCATTATAAGAATACCAACAATATAAAAGATCTAGGTAGTATCTTGTCTTCAAAACTATCAGCTCTGTAGAAATATTTGCCAGTAAGAATTACCTTGATGAGCCTCCAAACTCAGAATTTTAAAAAATAATCATAAGCCTCACCAAATAATTCAAGAAGTTTAAAGAAGACACAAGGAAAAAGCTCAAGAAAATTAAAGAAAAGAAACAAGAAGAATAAACACCCAAGTGATGCTCAAAAAACACAGCATGAAGATGATAAAATAATGAAGACCATCCAGGGCTTAGGAATAGAATTAAAAATCAGAAACATTGAGGAGAACTCAAACTAAAATTAAAATGGAATAAAAAATTCCAATGACCCAAATAGAAAACCCAAAGGTGAACTTTTCAAAAAGAAAATAGAATATCAGGTTCTAAAGAGAAAGTAGAGGATCTAGATCAAATAATCAAGAAACATGGTAAAAACACACACACACAAGCCAAGAACATACAGAAAATGTGAGACACCATGAAAGACCCCAAACATTTGAATTATAGTCATAGATATGGGAGAACTCCAAATAAATGGCATAGATCAGATATTCAACAACATCATAGAAGAAAACTTCCACAAACTAAGCAAACTCATAACCCCCAGAGACACAAGAATCACTCAAAACATAGACAAAATCATACAAAACATAGACAAAATCACACAAAAAATAGACAAAACTAGAAGATAAATTCTCTTAGCTCTTTAATCCATTTCTCTCCAGACATATTCTTGGTCTTGTTAAAATCCACTTTCAGGATAACCTTCCTCCCATCACATACCCAACTTTCTGGGGGATCCCCTTCTATCAGTGTAGACAGGTTCCCCTTAGCTCATTCCTGTAGTCTCTCTAATCCTTTCCTTTGGCCTATCTCTATTTCTCTCTGCTATTTACTGAGTAGCAGATTTACTCTATACTATGGAACTGACTACCGTAATACCTTCCTAAGATCCAGAAGGGCAACACATACCCAACAAAGACCTATCAACACCTACAATTATCTCAATCATTGTAACTTCAGATGCTTAGATACCACCACAATAACACAACCATTAATAGTGGTATGACAAAGAATATGCCTGTAGACACAGTAATGAAAGAGATAGGGGCACCTTAGGTCTGTATCAAGAGCTGAAGTGCTCAGTAAATGAAGTTGAAGTCAAAGGAGGAACATTTGTAAGTAGGAACTACATGTCCAGGGATGAGATAGGGAAGACCGCAATAGAGGATAGAAAGGGAGTGACCATGTTCTGTTATCTTTTCTCTTTTATTTTTTAAATGCAGGATTTTCAGAGTAGTTTTGATTTGAAATATTATAGATAAATATAATTATTTAATGCATATGAATCTGTTAAGCAAACAAATTATAAACACTGTTGTCTCAGGGTTTCTATTGCTGTAAAAAGATACAATTGCCATGACAACTCTTAGAAAGAAAAATATTTAATTAGGGATGGCTTACAGTTCATAGTTTAGCTTATTAACATTATGATGGGACATGGTGACATGTAGGCAGCTATGGTGCTGGAGAAGAAGTTGCGAATTCTATATCTTAATCTGTAGGCAATAGGAAGTGAATTGTGATACTGAGTATAGCCTGAGCATAGAAGAACTCAAAGCCCAGCTCCATAGTGACACACTTTCTCCAACAAGGCAACATGACCTAATAATGCCACTCCTTGGTGGCCATTTTATTTCACACCATCACTATAATGAACAATATTAGAACAGTGTGTGTAATACTATGACACCAAGAACTGGGATCCAATTTAAACTATGTTTAGTATTATTGGCTACACTATTATATTGATCAGAAAAATCTAGAGAATAGCTTGAAAAAAAAAACCCATACAATTAGTAGTTCTGGAGTTTTGTAGAATGTAAGCTCATATTTGCCTTTTAATAGGATCACATATGCCATGATAATCTATGCAAATGGGAAGTGAAAAAAAATTTTCTTCAGATGAATGAATGAGTCTCTTGTGGCCCAATATCTAGGCATAAACATACAGTCATTAGTGAAGATAACTGGAACTGATTTCATCCAATCTACAATTTGAGAATAAGGGCTAATACATGTGTTTAGAGACACTCAAAACAGATGCACAGGTTAATGTAGTTATTATTTCCAGAAAGTGATTCTCAAGTGACATAGGGCTTTGTGTGTTTTATAGAATAACTTCTTTGGTACGTAGGGCCTCAACTTGGCCCTGGTAAGCAGATGTGAATTCTGTTTATATCGTTGATATCTCATTTTTCTTTTTAGGTAGAGATTTATCTTTCTGGTGATTTTCACTATCTTCTTGCTCTCCTCTATAATCCTTGATGGCCTGGGGCTGGAAGAGTCAAAGAGGAATCCATAAAGTTTCAGTGGATCAATCTTCAATAACAGATGCATACCCCTTCTCAATTTTCATCTAAAGAAGTAAAAGTACTGCACATTAATGTATTTTCTTTATTCATTCTTCAGTTGTGAGACATCTAGGTTGTTTTGAGGTTTTGAATGTTAGTAATAATGCTCTTATGAACACAGTTGAACAAATGTCCTTCTGATATGATTGAGTATCCCTTGGGTATATGCCCAAGTGTGGAATCATTGGGTCTTGAGGTAGATTGACTTGCAATTTTCTCAGAAGTTACCATACTGATTTCAAAATTGGCTGTGTAAGTTTGTACTCACACCAGCAGTGGAGGAGTGTTCCTCTTGCTTTGCATCCTGTCCAGCATAAGCTGTCATCAGTGTTTTTGATCTCAGCCATTCTGACAGGTCTAAGATGGTATTTCAGAGTCATTTTTATTTGCATTTTCTTGATGACTAAGGACAATAAGCAATCCTTTAAATGTTTTTCACCCATTTAAGATTCTTCTGTTGAGAATTCTCTGTTTAGATCTGTAGCTCACTGTTAATTGGATTATTTGATATTTTTGATTTTTAGTTTCTCAAGTTCTTTATATATTTTGGAGATCAGTCCTCTGTCAGATGTAGATCTAGATGTAGTTGAAGATCTTTTTTTATTCTGTAGGCTGCCATTTTGTCTTATTTACTGTGTCCATTGTTTTATAGAAGCTTTTCAGTTTTAGAAAGTCCTATTTATTATTGTTGTTCTTAGTGTCTGTGCTACTGGTATTATATTTAGGAAGTGGTCTCCTGTGCTAATGCATTCAAGGACACTTTCCATTTTCTCTTCTATCAGGTTCAATGTAACTGGATTTATGTTGAGGTCTTTGATCCACTTGGGCTTGAGTTTTGTGCAGAGTGATATGTATATTTGCAATTTTCTACATGATGACATCCAGTTATGCCAGCACCATTTGTTGCAGATGTTTTATTTTTCCTGTTGTACAGTTTTGGCTTCTTTTTCAAAAGAAGTTTTAGGTGTTCTTAGATGCATTGATTAATTGATTAGGGTCTTCAATTTAATTCCACCAATCCATGTGTCTTTTTTTTATGTCAATACCAAGCTGGTTTTATTACTGTAGCTCTGTATCTTGAAGTCGGGGATGGTGATGCCTCCAGAAGTTCCTTTATTGTATCCTGAATTTTGCTTTTCCATATGAAGTTGAGTTTATTCAAGGTCTATAAAAAATTGTGTTGGGATTTTGATTGGGATTGCAGTGACTCTGTAGATTACTTTTTGGTAAGATTGCCATTTTTTACTGTGTTGATCTTATTTGTGAGCATGGAAGATCGTTCTATTTCCTGATATCTTCTTCAATTTTTTTTCAAAGAATTAAAGTTTTTGTCATACAGGTCTTTCACTTGTTTGGTTATACCTATCCAAAAGTTTTTTTATTTTATTTGTGGCTATTGTAAAGGGTAATATTTTTCTGATTTCTTTTCAGCTTGTTTATTATTTCTACATATGAGGGCTATTTTTTTGAGTTAACATTGTTTCCTGCCACATTGCTGAAGGTATTTTTTAGCTGTATGAGTTCCCTGGTAGAATTTTGAGGGTCATTTATGTATACTATTATATTATCTACAAATAGTGATAGTTTGACTTCTTCCTTTCTAATTTGTGTTCTTTTGGTCTCCTATTGTTGCCTTATTCCTCTAACTAGTACCATGAGTACTATATTGGATAGATATATAGAGAGTAATCAGCCTTGTTTTTTTCTTATTTTAGTAGAATCACTTTGAGTTTCTCTCCCTTTAATTTAATGTTGGCTGTTTGCTTGGTGTATATGGCCTTTATTAGATTTAGGTATGTTTTTTGTATTTATGATATGTTCAAGATCTTTCTTAAGAATTGGTGTTGGATTTTGTCAAAGTTTTTTTCAGCATATAATGAGATGATCATGTGGTTTTTTTTTGTTTCAGTTTTTTTTTTTTTTTTTTTTATGGTGCATCACATTGACTGATTTTCATATGTTGAACCATTACTTCATCTCTAGGATAAAGCCTACTTGATCATGGAAGATGAGTTTTTGATGTGCTCTTGGCTTTCCAGTATTTTACTGAATATTTTACATCAATATTCATGAAGGAAAATGATCTGTAATTCTTTTTTTTTGTTGCATCATCATTGTGTGGTATAGGTATCAGGGTAACTGTAACCTCATAACCTTTTATGAGGTTTGTTTGATAAGTTCCTTCTGTTTCTGTTGTGTGAAACAATTTGAGGAGCATTGGTATTAACTATTCTTTAAAATTCTGGTAGAAATCTGTGCTGAAACCCCCTGGCCCTGGGCCTTTTTTGGTTAGGAGACTTTTTATGACTGCCACTATTTCCTTAGAGATTATAAGTTTATTTAAATTGTGTATCTAATCTTGATTTAATTTTAGTATGTTGTGCCTATCCAGAAAATTGTCCATTTTTTTTTTTTACGTTTTTTAGTATTGTGGAGTATAGGTTTTTGAAGCATGATTTTTTATATTTCTTCAGTGTCTGTTGTTATAGCTTTTTTTTAATTTATGATTTTGTTAATCTGCATGTTCTCTCTCTGTCTTTTGATTAGTTTATATAAGGATTTATCTATCTTATTGATTCTGTCAAAAAACCAGCTCTTTTTTTCATTGATTCTTTGTATTTTTCTCTGTTTCTATTTTTTTGATTTTAGTATTGATTTTGATTATTTTTGGCATCTATTCATCCTAGAATAGTTTGCTTCTCTTTGTTCTAGAGCTTTCAGGTGTGCTGTTAAGTTGCTAATGTGAGATTTCTCCAATTTCTCTATGTAGGCATTTAGTTCTATAAAATTTTCTCTTTGAACTACTTTTATAGTATTCCATAAGTTTGGGTATGTTGTAAATTCATTTTTATTAAATTCTAGGTAGTCTTTAATTCCTATATTTTTTTCTTGACCCAGTGGTGATTCACGTGAGCATTATGTAGTTTCCATGAGAATGTAGGTTTTTGGTAATTAAAGTTGTTGTTGAATTCTAATCTTAAGCTATGGTGATCCAATAAGACACAAGGGGTTATTTTATTTTTTCCTATCTGTTGAGACATGTTTTGTGACTAAGTATGTGATAAGTTTTAAAGGAGGTTCCATGAGGTGCTGAGAAGAAGGTGTATTTTTTTTGTTTGTTTTGATGGGATGCTCTGTAGATGTCTATTAAGCCTGTTTGAGTTATAACATTTGTTAATTTTCTTATTTCTCTGTTAAATTTCTGCTTGACTGACATGTTCATTGGGGGGAATGGGATGTTAAAGTGTGGAGGCATCATGTGAAATTTAAGATTTAGTAATATTTCTTTTACATATGTGGATGATATTGTATTTGGGGTATAAATGTTCAGATGTGAGACTTTATTTTGATGGATTTTTTGTGATATTATAAAATGTCTTTCTTCATATCTTTTGGATAATTTTACTTTGAAGTCTATTTTGTTTGATATTAGGATAGTTTCACCATAGTCTCATAAGAATTGGAGTATAACCATGTTGGCATATCATCCCATTTTGAGAAAAGAGCTGGGCCACACTAGTAATTTCTGGCTATGGGCTGCTGTCATGGAGCATAAATTTCCATGTACATTTGCTTTGTTGAATTTATGTTTGAAACATTTTCAGCATCCAGAAGGCAAATTTCTAAATTAGATATTCCTGCAAAAGAAACAAATGTATAGAGAATACAGATGTTAGATGTACTTGTCATGACTACTTCTATATCTCACCTTGACCAGCAACATGTTTGAACAGATGTCTGGAAAAACATTATGTCAGGCTGTGTATTTAAGGGGTTCCCAGAAAATATTAGTAGTTGTATAAGACATTAAGTAAAGAAGACACACACTCACCAATATGGTATTTGGCTGCACTAGAGAGACTCATGGTTTTTCTGGAAAAAAATATTAAAAACGCTCAATGAGCTGTATTATGAAGTTACTGGTTTGTGCTTATAACCAATATTTATCATTTATTCTTCTACTATTTATTTATTTTTTTACTTAAGTTACAGTCACTGCTTCTGGTGACTTGACCAGAAGTCTAAGCCTGAGAATTTTGTCTTTAAAATCACATTTTAAACTTTGTTGACTACCTACAGGTCCTTCTTGCCTTCCTTGCTTTTAGAAAGCATGGTCTATGAGTCATTTTTATTGTATCTCTTGGCCATTGTGTCCTAGATGCCTTTTCAACCTGACTGCCATGTCCAGTTCTTATACACATGTTCCATGTGACAACCAAGTCCTGCCAGCTACTTTTATTTTCTCTTGGGTCTTTCCATCCCTAGTGACAAGTTCCAGAGTCTTAGCTACTATCAGCCTTGGTCTACAGAACAACCTAAGAAGCTTCTCAGTAATTCTTTCTCTGCCCACTGCCTGTGTTAGCACCATAATTCATGAAACATTCTCCAACTTCTCCCAAGCAAAGTCAAGTGCTAGCCTCTCATGTTCCACATAATAGATTCATTTGGGAATATTCATTATTCTGAAACATTTACTTCCTTCTATCAACACTCTGTTTTGTTTGGTTATCCCTAATTTATCAGTAGACATAAGCCATCATTTTTACAAGCTTCCAATAGGTATCTTAGAAAAATTTCAGAACCTGGTCTTGAGATGTGTGGCAGGTTGTTAAATCCTGACCCATACTGAGCTTCCCATCTTTCTGTACACAACCTCTTCTGAATTAAATTCTGGTCCCTCTTGGGTCAGGAACTTCATGAGCCACTTCCACATATTTTGGCTCAAAAATTATCAACTTATTTCACTGCATACCACTAGAATAGGTAGGATTTTTCAGTCAGGCTATGGTAATATTTGCCCTAGATAGTGTTCTTATGGAAGGAGAAGGGACAGAGGCAAGTGTGTGAAGGGTAGCATTCCAATATGTATGTGTCCTTTGGGGTTTTTATGTAGCCTTCAGGATCCATTTAGAAGTCAACATTAAAGGAGTTAAAACAATTTTCTTCTCTCATTTTAAAGAGAAGACTTTTGAGGAAGATCTATATTTTGAAAGAATAGTGAAATAAATGTATTTTTTAATATTTTGTTTTAATTAACATGTCTTAATGGGGCTCAGTGTGTTCTTTTCACAGAGTATTCAGCACAAACTGGTCAAAACTAATTCTCCTTCATTTACATCTTACAACCTCAGTTTCTATACATTAACATTCTGTGGTCAAGTCAGTGATTTTTTCACTTTGTAATTAATTAACCTTTGAGCCAGGGTTTGTACTATACAGTTCTGGATAGTCTAGTACTCATTACGTATTTCAGGCTAGCCTTGAATTCCTTGTCTTAACCTCTCAAGTGCTGGAAGTGCAGCTGTGTACCACCAAAGCTTGGTTGCATTATTTATTTATTTACTGAAAATGTACACTTTTCATTTAAAATGTATAATATTTAGTTATGAAAGTTTCATATGTCAGTGTTATACTTACATCATTTCCCTGTTTCTCTCCTTTCTCCAAATCCTTTCATGTCCACTTCCACACTTCTCAAATTCTTGGCCTACGAGTTAATTTAATGTTGCTCATATGTATATGTGTCTATGGCTGACCACTTGAGGTTGGAAGCTGATCCTGGAGAAGAATGGTTCTACCTTTCTGGGCAATCATTAAGCCTTTAGTTCTTCCTCTAGGTGTCTAGGGGTTGGGGCCCTGGGAGATTCCTCATCCTCATTGGCATGTCAATTAGTGTCATCATTTTTTTCAGGTCTTATTTAGACAGCCATATTGATGAGATTTCATGGGCACTTTTTTTGATGACTTAGAGTAGGTCTTAGCCAACATTATAATGTTTAGTTGCTAAACTGGATGTGAGTTTGAATTTTATTTTTAAAATACAGGATGCTTTTCAATTGATATTTAGTGCTTTTTAATGGAGCATTTCCTCAGCAAGCAAATATTAACTTTACTTAGAAAAAGTAAGAAATTGGTTATATTAAATAAATTGTTGTTTGCATTTGACAGTTAACTACAGGTATAAAAAGTTAATAACATGTTTTACGGCATGGTTATAAATCAATTTTTTTTTCAATTTCTAGCAGTGAGGGTGCAGGTGAAGAATTTTCTACCTAGACAAGTAGTTCATCATGCAGCTGTGCTTTCAGCTGATATATAATGTGATTTGAAAACAAGTGGCCAATGATTTCCCATCATTTTCATCTCAGTGTCATTGGTTGACACAATGCTCTTCAGAAAGCTAGGAGAGAAATAAGCAAATGCAATATTTTTGTTTAAGAGATAAGTGGAATGCTTTTTCTCTAGATTGATAATTTGTAATACTATGCTCTTCTATGCCCTGGAAGCCATTTAACCATTATATCATTTTTACCCAAAGATAATATATATAATATTTTTCCTTTGAGGATTTGTTAATGATGATAGCAATTGATAGATTTATAAAACTGTACAAAAAGACTTTTTGTAAAATCTTAAAATAGGTGTTTTCTCATTTTACTATAGTTTATGTACCTTGGATTTTATAAGAATAAATACCTTAAAATAGTTCATTCTGTTCTTAACCCTCATGATTATGTTGTTATCATGCATGTTTTTACTTCGTTATGCAAAGCTTATATTCATAGTCAGTAACACAAATTATATTGGCATTACACTTTTCTAGGATGTATTTCTTCATCTCTGAGACTATATTCTAACAAATTTTATTAGTGTTTCATTGTTTTTCTTAAAATGGACTCAATCTTATTTAGAAACTGTGCTTTTAAGTCTTGAATCTTGCTTAAAC
>PVIH01011507.1:39244-69025 GCA_004025045.1 Sigmodon hispidus
AAGAATGATAAGCATGGCTTATCAAGGGTAGACATACAAATAAGATTGCTACACCTATATTTTCTTTGTGTTCATCTTTCCCTCTGAATTTTTTTTTTTTTCCATCCCTGTATATCCTTATTCAAGGTCTCTTCCCCCTCCCAACACATCTGGTCACTTTTTTTTTTTTTTTTTTTCCTCTGCAACTCCCCATCCCCTCTCTGGGCAGGGAGCATACAGTCCTATGGTCCCACTGACCCATTAATGCTTAGATCAGTCTCCACCTCTTTGCTTAAACTTTTTATGATGAGTAGATTAGTGGTAACACATGAGAAAATTACAAACAGTAACAAATGGGTTCAGATATTGATGGCCTTTGGGAGCCTGCTCAATTACTACTTCAAGGGAAAGCAAAAAATATGCATGAATTCAGTGAGGGCTAGTTTATTTGAGATGAAAATAAGAAATACAGACTTTCAAATGATAATTTTCTCCTTTACTTTATCTTAAGGGCTCTCTCCTCTGAAAATCTCTCTTTCTCTACACAGCTACATTCTTTACATGCTGCTACATATCTCTTTTTATATACATACAGCTCTCTCCTTCATAACCATACATCCTAGAGGATTATGGAAGGGTGGAGTCTCTGCTAAACATTATATAAACATTATTTATATTCGATTATTTTCTTGGACTCTATTGTAAAACCAAGAGATACTTAAAATGTATATACATATATGCATGTAATAACAATGAAAAATGAGGTTAGCAGTTTGCGAGAGAACATTAAAAGGTATATGAGAAGGTTTAAAGGAAGGAAAAGGAGAATAAATGAAATATTTTATTATAATATAAAAAATAAAAGAAATAATTTAAAATGTTTCTTCTTAAATATAAAAGCTAATCTTTTTTATCATCTTATCTGATTAATATATCTATTTTACATTCTAGATTTTAGACTTTATGACTGTTTTGTTGACTATTGTGAGCTTTATATCTTTATTTTGAAACATATTAGTTCTATACTTAATTTTAATATTCTTAATTCTTGTGTTAACTATAAAGTGTTTTTACTGTTTTTTTGAAGAAATTGTTATGTAGAAAGAAATAAATGTAAATATTGAGGGGAGAAATAAATTGAGTTTGGAAGGTGCCACTGCTTGCTAATTTACATGAATTACCTATAACATCTATTTCTGTGACAAGGACAATGAAGAAGATATGCAGTCTCTCTTCAAGGTGTTTGCAATAAATGGAACATATAAAAAGTAAAATGAGAGAAATAGGTACATAATAAATAACAGAATTATATATTAAAATAAACAATTTTGTCCCTATGGATTAACTACATTGCACAGGAGTAGAGAGAAGTGCAGTGGTATATCTATATTGCTTCTAAACATTGGATCAACCTAATGTAAGATGAGATGATAATAGCGATGTGAGTTAAAACAGTGATACATAAGTGTGTAAGGGATGTATGAGGTGACAAACCAATGGCTGATTGCTTTGGAAAAGAGGCTGAATATTGGGAATGATATCAATTAAGCTAGATTGAGGCAGTTTACATGTACAGTTTTCAAGTCAACAGATTAAGGTTTATTTTGTGGCATTCAGTGGAGGATTAAATAGGCATGGTAAAGGCTTTCTTAAAATAAAGGAGTGTTAGAATGATATAAGTCCAAAGAGGCTGATGTTTCAATTCAAGAGTAAGCTGATGAGGCCCAAGGACAAAGTGATATAAAGTGGAATTACAATGAGGATAAAATAGGAAAAGAGAGATAAGAAACCAGTGATGAATGCTCCAGTAAGAGACCTGGACCATTTGTTGAGAGACTAACCTAGTTTATGAGGCATGTGCTATATTTTTTTTTAAATCTTTCATGTTTTTAAACATTTGGTTTAGAGCTCATTATCTTTCCAGGGATAGCTGTGAAAAAACAACACTTGACTTTTGTTCTAGAATTTAAACCTCATAAATAAGGTGATGTTTGTGTAATCTGTGAAATAAAATGAATGTAAAAGCACAGCAAAGTGTTTTCCTGAATATTTGAAAAGATGATTGCTTTCAGGATAATAAGTTATTAACTGTGGAGGGAAGAGAAAGGCAGGAAGGCTCCTGGTATATAGAATCTAAATATTCTACTATTTTCTGGCAATGTTCTAGAGAGTGTATATAGGGTTTGGTAAGAGACTACTAATCAGTAACCCCTTGCTCTCTAACAGATGGTAACTTTATAGGAGGATTTCTGTGTTCCAGACTGGTACCAAAGGCTGCCACCTAAACAGCTGAAATAGCAAGACTTATTTCCCAGATGTTATATGAAAGTTGGTGTAGAGGGATTATGGTATGTTGTAAATATTTGTCCCACCTACTAGTTTAATAAAAAGCTGATTGGCCAAGGAGACAGAAAGCGTGGGTGGGGCTACCAGACTAAGAAAACTCTGGGAACATCTCAGAGCAAGGAAAAGATGCCACAAAGATGCAAGAGAAAGAAGTTGAAATGCTGCTGAGGAAAGGTACCAAGCCACATGGCTGAACAGGATAAGAACCATGGATTAGTGTAGAGGTAAAGAGTTAGCAAGCTATATGCCTGGACCATAGGCTGATCAGCATGAAATGAATATAAGCATTTGTGTGTTTCACTTTTGTGTGCAAAGTGGCAATGGAGCTGCAAGTGGGTCTGAACCTCAAGGCCAGGCACAAAAGTCTGGGCCAGAAACCTTTTACAACAAATGGCAGTCCAACGTGGGTAATATATACTCACATAAAGCTTGAGAAAGATTAAAAAGAGTTCTAGATCACAAAATTAGATTCAAAAGCAGCTTCCTAGTTGCGTCTTTGATGGGTCATAGTGCAGATATGTCACAGTGTTCAGGCTTAAATTACAAAATGACTGTTTAAGTTGCACCAGGCTGATTCCCAAAGTCTCACAGAAGACTCAGTATAAGAAACAAGCTGCATATGGCGGGTTTAAGGATTCTGTTCTCATAGGCAAAAGGGAACAGAGCCAAAGAAGGCTTCTTAGTAGCAGCAGCAGCAGCAGCAGCATTTTCTTGGGTCTCTTGAGAGGGGTTCATTAACTCCACAAGCAGACATTCTGGCGCTTGCATTCAAGGTGTATCACCAGAGAAATGAGAGAATTCAGCAGGAGAAATACCTCCTGCTGGCGGAGGCGATCAGGCCAGCCCTTCCACCACTGCCTCCCAGGGTGAGCAGATAAAAGCACTCAGAAAAGCACTCCGGAGCTTGTTTTCCCTGTGGCTGCTTAGGCCATTGGTATCGCTCATGCCCAGATCCACGGAGGCCATCCAAGCACTGTCCTAGGTGTTATGGACACCACTGGCCAGGCAGCTGCTGCCCTACACCAAAGGGTGGGGACACAGTAAGCTTGGACAAGGTACATAATGTCCTGGGACTAGCCGAGGATGAATGATGCTGCCCGGGCCCTCTTAATCCAGCAAATGTCATCATGCAAAGAGAGCCTCAGGTAGATATTAAAGTTTCTGGCCAGACCATTTCTTTCCCAGTGGACACTTGAGTTGCATTCTCAGTTCTGCAGGAGTATTGGGGTGCACCCTTTCTTTCAGGCCTTATGATTGTCGGGGTGGGAGGCAAATCTATGTGACCTTATCAGACACTGCCGCTTAATTGCATTTTTAGAGAAATTCCTATTACTCAGTCATTTTTAGTTATGCCAAGTTGTCCAACAGCTTTAATGGGAAGAGATTTCTTAGCAAAAGTGGGAGCTTTCATTTCATTTAGTGATCACATTCACCTGAACATTCGCCAGCTGTTCCAACTGTTCCTCTGCTCCTTTTACTATCCAATTAGCCTATAAATTCTACCCCTCCTTACCCGCTTCCAGTCTCACAGGTGGACCCACAAGTGTGGGACATGCAGAATCCTTCCGTGGCTAAGCATCACCCACCAATAGTGATCCAGTTGCAGGATTCTACCAGGAACATAGCGAAGGCTCAGTATCCATTGTCACTGAAAAGTCTTCAAGGGCTTAAACCTATTATTACTGATCTCTTAAGAAAACAGTTACTCCATCCTGTTTCTTCTCCTTTTAACACCCCCATCCTTGCAGTCAAAAAGCCTAATGGTGCCTATTGTTTAGTTCAGGACCTCAGGCTCATTAACTTGGCTGTAGTCCCCTCCCACCCTGTAGTAGGAAACCCATATACTTTGCTGTCCACTATTCCTTCAGGAACTTCTCACTTCTCTGTCCCAGACCTAAAAGATGCTTTCTTCTCTATACCACTTAGCACTCAGTGTCAGAATATCTTTGCTTTCACATGGACTGACCCTAAAAACCATCTGTCCACACAACTCACCTGGACTGTATTACCGCAGGGGTTTAGGGATAGCCTACATCTGTTTGGTCAGGCCCTAGCCTCAGCCCTAAAATGTTTTTCTTTCCCCAAATCAAAGATTATACAATATGTAGATGATATTCTTGTCTGCAGTCCCTCATTGCAGGAAACTTTTTGTCTAGCAAGGGTTATGGGGTCTCACCCTCCAAAGTCCAGTCACCTACCTTGGTCTGACTATTACCCCAACCCATAAAACTATTACTGTAGATAGGAAGTAGTTAATCCAGTCCCTGACAGCTCCTACTACAAAGGAAGAGATTCTATCATTTCTGGAAATAGAGGGTTTCCTAAAGTCCTGGATACCATCCTTTTCCCTCCTAGCTTGTCCCTTGTACGAGGTAGCGCTAGGATCTCCATGAGAACCCCTTCTTCATCCTGTCGTAAAGCCCTTTGAAAGATTCCACCAGGCTCTGCTCCAGGCCCCAGCCCTCCACCTACCAGACCTAACTCGACCTTTCTCCCTGTATGCAACAGAAAAACAAGACTTTGCTCTTAGTGTTTTGGGTCATCAGCTTGGACCTTCCTTTGCTCTGGTAGCCTATCTATCAAAGAGATTAGATCTCAGTGCTCAGGGATGGGCTCCATGCATACGTGCTCTAGCTCTTCATCCAGGAGTCAAAGAAGCTAACCTTTGGGTCACCTCTGACTGTCTTCTCTCATCATAACCTGTCCCACCTTCTTACTTATAAGGGTCTACAAACCTTACCCCTTTCCCGGGTCCTTTCCCTCCAAGTGGCTTTAGTGAAAGATCCCACACTCACCTTTCAGGCTTGCCCACCACCAAATCTTGCCAATCTCCTCCCCTGCCCTAGCCTGAAACACACCCTTTCCCATTCTTGCACTGAAATGTTAGAAGAGCTTCTGCCTCACCCTCTGCATATACAGGAGGGTGCATTGCCCCAGGCCACTTATACTTGATATACAGATGGCAGTTCATTTTTGCATGAGGGAGTACGAAAGGCAGGCTATTCCATCATGTCTGACACAGAGACTGTGGAAGCCAGTGCTTTAACTCCTCAGACCACAAAACAACAAGCTGAATTGATTGCACTCACACGAGCCTTCCATCTGGCAGAAGGACAGTCTCTAAATATTTATACAGACTCCAAATATGCTTTTCATATTCTGTTGTCCCATGTTGCTATCTGGAAGGAGTGTGAGCTCCTCACAACAAAGGGAAGTTCAATTCTAAATTTGAGCCATATCATAGCATTGTTACAGGCTTCCAGCCTCCCTGAAGCAATAGGTGTTATTCACTGTTGATCTCATCAGTCAGACAGCTCCACCATTTCTAAGGGAAACAATAGAGCGGATCAGATAGCCAGGACAGCAGCCCTTCAGGGCACTGACCTAAACTCGCTATCTTCACACCAGGGAATGCATGTACTACAACCCACACTGCAACTCACACAGTCACCCAGCACTAGGGAGATTCTGTCCTATTTGCATTAGCTTTTCCACCCTAACAGTCAGGCCTTAGCTCGCTTCGTTAAGATTCATCTCCAACCTACCTCTGAAGATCTACAATTTTTAAAAATCTATCACTGCCTCTTGTGCAATTTGTCAAAAGACTGACCCTAATTCCAAATACCGTAGCAATCCCTTCCTCACCCACCAGGCCAGGGGGTCCATCCCGGGGACTAGCTAGCAGTTAGACTTTTCTCAAATGCCCACAGTCAGACAGGTCAAATACCTGTTGGTATTCGTAGATACATTTTCTGGCTGGGTGGAGGCATTCAAGACACATAATAAAAAGGCTCAAACTGTTTTTGACATTCTTCTTCGAGAAATAATTCCAAGGTTTGGAATTCCTGCTTCTCTTCATTTTGACAATGGTCCCAAGTTTACCTCACAAATTTCCCAAAGATTATCTAGGGCTTTTAACATTCCCTGGCATTTCCTTATTCCATATTGCCAGCAGTCATCTGGCAAAGTAGAACAAACTAACCGCTCTTTAAAAGACATCTTTGTTAAGATATCACGAGAACTCCATTTAGACTGGATAATGTTGCTACCTCTAGCCCTGTTTAGACTTAGAGCTCTCCTCAATAAAACCTCTGAATATCTCACCATTTGAACTTCTGTATGGAAGACGTGTTTTACTACCTAGACTGTCTCCTAAAACCCCATACCTTCCTGACAATCTGCTTCCTCCCCTCCTCCATCACCTGCAATTGCTTTTGTGGGATTTTGCAGACAATTCCCTCCCCAAACCATGCTCTGATTCATCCTGCCTACCTCGAGTTAACATTGGAGACCAAGTTTTACTTTCCTCTCCAAGCCATGACCTTCTCCCCTCACTCCAAAGTGAATGAGACCATATACAGTAATTCTGACAACTGCCACAGCTGCTAAACTTGAAGGCTTCCCACATTGGATTCATTTGTCTAATCTTAAACCTTTTATCCCCCTTCCTCAAAGTAGCCAGGCAAAAGACCTGAAATCTTAATGAACAAGCTCCAATCCTGTCTGAGCTTCCTTTGTAGCCAGCCAGAGCAGAAGCCAAGATGCTAAACAAGAGACCCCAGGCAGTCTGCTTGAGAAAACCCAGGTAAACAAAAGATGGTTCAACTCTGCAGCTGAAGCCGCCACTCCCTGAGGATGCATTGCAGGTAAAACAAAGACTATTCCCCACTCTCCTGTGGGAGTCCAGGTAGGCAAAATACAGGACACTTTAGTCCTTTCCCTTTCCCAGACCTTGCAAGGATCCACAGATCTTAACATGCAGGCAGCAGACAATAGAATCCCTTAGCAGAAGAAAAGAACCATTCATAAGTTTCTTTCTCCCTCCTTTCCTCTTAGCCTGTCACTCCCAAAGCTCTATCACAGCAGACAATAGAATCCCTTAGCAAAAGAAAAGAACCATTCACACACCCAGCTAACTCAAGGTTTACTTCCAAACTCCTTTCCTCTTAGTCTGTCACTCCCAAAGCTCTATCACTGCAGACAATAGAATCCCTTAGCAGAAGAAAAGAACCATTCACACAAGCAGCTAACTCAAGGTTTACTTCCAAGTTTCTTTCCTCTTAGTCTGTCACTCCCAAAGCTATATCACTAACCCATATTTTTTTTGAGCTCCAAGAAACAAAAATTCATGGCACTGTGATTCAAATCCTTAATTCTGCCAGCAAGATAAGCTGAAGACATCTCTGTCCTTGTGTCAGCAGGAAGCAGACAAAGACTATGACAACGAATATGCTCACTATAAGACTCCTCCCCTGCCACAAACCCAGCTTTATATATATATCAAAGGGTGAAATATAAGGATTTGCAAAGCTTACATTCACCTGAAATGTAACAGGGTAAACTATGCTCCTGGGTGTGGCTATGCAAACATGGGCCCACCCACCCTCTTAAAGAAAGTGCTCATACAAGTCCCCTCCCTCTTCCTCTTTCTCTGTTCCCTTCTGCCTGTACCTCTGCCTGTTGCTCTAATAAACTCTCGTGTGGTATTCCCAGTGTCGAGATTCCATTCATGCACCACGTGCAAAAAACTAACAAGCCCTGTTTGCTGGAGGCAAGCAGAAGTGCAAATTTTTAAAGACAGGGTTCTTGATTCTGCCTTAGAGGAAAAACACTTATGAGTCTTTTAAGAGGCCTTACTGCCAAATACTTAAATGAAGTTCATGAGCAGCAGTTGGTAGTGCTTTACTTGGTGATTATATGGACCTTAAAATTCCTCAGAGTGATAATTGTGTGTCCTACCAGTACCTCAGCTAAAAAGCTAAATTCTATGAAGCTAGAGTAAGAGCTGTGTGGAACCTTGGATAAAAAGTGTTGTCAGAAACAGAAAGAAATAAAGGGATCTGGGTAGAGTTGGCCACCCTAGTAAATCTTTTTATCCTAGCCATACATTGTCAGATTAAAAGTGTGTTCAGAAACAAAAAGAAATAGAGGGAACTGGGTGAAGTAAGCCACCCTAACCAAATAAAAGTGTGATCAGAAACAGAAAAAGATAAGATTAAACACAGAAAAACTCTACATGGTTTAGAGTGTGTTAAAAAATATGTAGGCTTGAGAGAAAAAAGAAAAAGGAAGCATAGAGAAAGAATTTAAAAAAATATAGTAAAAAGCCATGTAAAAATGGGAAAACACAGAGTGTCTGGATAATGCATGCTATAGTCTTGTCTTTAAGTTTTTGACTGAAAATGAATTAGTAAAAGATGCTAAAAGCCATTTGATTATAAATACTGTTAGATTAATTAAATCTATATATTTCATAAGTGTGTTGAATTTAAAATTGAAATAGAAAGATATGCTACTTAGGAACAGAGTTATTTATTTATTTTTATTTCTTTATTTTAAATTTGGGGTTCTTGTTTTCTTTATTATGAATAAAGAAGTCACATTTTCTATCCTTGTAAATACTTATTCAAGGTCCCTTCCCCCTTTTACCACATCAAGTCATTCTCTCTTCTGCACATCTCCCCATCCCCTCCCCCAAGCATGGGCAGGAGGTCCCAAGGTCCCAAGGTCCCAATATTGCTCAGTTCAGCCTCCACTCCTGGCAAATCCAGTTTTCTCCCCCAAACATCGAGACTGAGTCAGGTGTTCCTCTAGGGAGACTGGGATCCAAGGTGACAGTCCAAGGAGTTTCCAATCCCAAGCTGTTCAGTGGTTGTGGTTTGCACCTTAGACATGCTTTGCTTTTTTCTTTTTTGTTTAGAGTCCACTAGTGAGTGAGTACATCCCCTGCTTATCTTTCTGGGTTTGTGATACCTCGCTCAGGAGGATATTCTCTAAATCCATCCATTTGCCTGCAAATTTTAGGATATCATTTTTTCTTACTGCTGAGCAGTACTCCATTGTGTAGATGTACCCCACTTTGCTAATCCATTCTTCAGTTGAGGGGCATCTAGGTTGTTTCCAGATTCTTGCTATTACAAATAATGCTGCTGTGAACATAGTTGAGCTAATGCCTTTGGAGTGCAACTGTGCTTCTTTAGGGTATACACCCAGCAGAGCTATTGTTGGGTCCTTGGGAAGATTGATTCTCAGTTTTCTGAGAAACTACCATGCTGCATTCCAGAGTGGCTGAACAAGCTTACACTCCCACCAACAATGGAGGAGTGTTCCCCTTGCTCTGCAACTTCTCCAGCATAGGCTGTCATCTGTGTCTTTTATCTTAGCCAATCTGACAGGTGTCAGATGGTATCTCAAAGTTGTTTTGATTTGCATTTCTCTGATGGCTAAAGATGATGAGCACTTTTTCAGGTGCCTTTCAGCCATTCATAGTTCCTCTGCTGAGAATTCCCTTTTTAGATCTGTACTCCATTTTTTGATTGGGCTATTCAAGGTTTTGGGCTCTAGATTCTTGAGTTCTTTATATATCTTAGAGATCAATCCTTTATCACTTGTAGGGTTGGTTAAAATCTTTTCCCGTTCTGTAGGCTGTCATTTTGTCTCAATGACTGTGTCCTTAGCTTTACAGAAGCTTCTCAGTTTCAGGAGATTCTACTTATTGATTGTTGATCTTAGTGTCTGTGCCACTGGTATTGTATTTAGGAAGTGGTCGCCTGATGACAGCCTATGCTGTAGAGATTGCAGAGAAAGGGGAGCACTCCTCCATTGTTGGTGAGAGTGTAAGCTTGTTCAGCCACTCTGGAATGCAGAAAACTGAGTTTCTCAGAAAACTGAGAATCAATATTCCCAAGGATCCAGCAATACCACTTCAGGGTGTATACCCTAAAGACGCATAGTCACACTCCAAAAGCATTATCTCAACTATGTTCATAGCAGCATTATTTGTAATAGCAAGAACCTGGAAACAACCTAGATGCCCCTCAACTAAAGAATGGATTAACAAACTGTGGCACATCTACACAATGGAGTACTACTCAGCAGTAAGAAAAAAA
The DNA here is from genome assembly GCA_004025045.1 of Sigmodon hispidus. Lineage (NCBI taxonomy): Eukaryota > Metazoa > Chordata > Mammalia > Rodentia > Cricetidae > Sigmodon > Sigmodon hispidus. The sequence goes on from PVIH01011507.1 coordinate 49,459, forward strand.
ATGATATCCTAAAATTTGCAGGCAAATGGATGGATTTGGAGAATATCCTCCTGAGTGAGTTATCACAAACCCAGAAAGATAAGCAGGGGATGTACTCACTCATTAGTGGATTCTAAACAAAAAAGAAAAAAGCAAAGCATGTCCAAGCTACAAACCACAACCACTGAACAGCTTGGGATTGGAAACTTCTTGGACTGACACCTTGGATTCCAGTCTGCCTAGAGGAACACCTGACTCATTCTCAATGTTTGGGGGAGAAAACTGGATTTGCCAGGAGTGGAGGCTGAACTGAGCAATATTGGGACCTTGGGACCTCTTGCCCATGCTGGGGGGGATGGGGAGATATGGAGAAGAGAGAATGGCCTGATGTGGTGGTAGGGGGAAGAGACCCTGAATAAGTATATACAAGGATAAAAAGTGTGACTTCTTTATTCATAATAAAAAGAAAAAATGGAAAAAAAAAAGAAAATGATGTTTGATGGAGAAAGACCCCCTGAAATGTCTCCAATTAATAAGGATGACCTAAATGATTCAGCCTTTCAGAGATCCTTTGTTGCAGTTTTCTGAGCTCTGAATCTAAAACTACTTCAAGAAGACTGAATGAGATGACCCAGCCTTAGAGACTATTCTACTAAAGACTTGTTCATAATCCTAAATTTTCTGGATCTCATGGGATTGCCAACAGTTCTATTCAGTAGGAAGTAGCCTAGAGAACTATACCCACATTCTCTAAAAATGGATTATGGATGTTTGTGTTTGTTTACAATTCTGGTTAAAAGTCATTATGGATAATGACAAAAAGAGGACATTAGACTTGGGGTTCTTCTTGTTTTCAAAAGAATAAAAGAGGGATATGTAGTAGGATTATGATATGTTACAAATATTTGTCTCTCCTACTAGATTAATAAAAAGCTGATTTTCCAGAAGCAGACAGGAAGTGTGAGTGGGGCTACTAGACTAAGAAAACTCTGGGAACATCTCACAGCAGGGCAGAGATGGCACAGAGATGCCAGGAGATGCAGAAGAAAGAAGTTAAAATGTTGCTGAGAAAATGTACCATGCTGCATGGTTGAATTCATAAGAACTATGAATTAGTTTAAGGGTAAAAGTTAGTAAGTTGTATGCCTGGGCAATAGGCCAATCAACATGAAATGAATATAAGCTTTTGTGTGTTTGCTTGGGGCAAAGTGGCAATGGGGCTGTGAGGGTGGCTGAACCTCAAGGTTAGGCCTGAGAGCCTGGGCCAGAAACCTCATACAATAAGTTGGTTTGATGGCCACATTAGCTTTCTGTCTCCAATAAACTTTAATATAGTTCCAGAGATACTGGGATTTTCAGAAAAGTATCAGGTGCAGATTTGTCTACTTCCCAGACTCTTACTAATTTAGTGTGTAATAAACTATTTATTTCCCACTTATGTGATTTTGTAGCCTTTAACCACTCTGATGCAATAGTGAAAGTTAAATCATATCTTGCACAAGTGTGCATTCCTTATTAATAGAAATAAGTGAGTTTACTAAATAGCAATGTAGTATTTAAAAAATGTTAGGAAATTTGTGTGTTGCATTTTCTTTTCTTTTAGCTAAGAGGAATATAAAGCACTAGCTGGAGTCAGTACCTTGGAATGAAAAAAAAAAAAAACCCAGCATTTTAGCCTTAGTCCCCAAAGCTTAGACTAATGAGGAAGAAGGACATGTAAACCCACAATTAGCATGTAGACTATCTTAAATCCATTGTAGAATAGCTTGGATCAAAAATCACTTATTCAGTCAATAGCTCGCAAGACAATTTCCTAGATCTTATTGTGCATACTAAATTGTATATTAGTCATAGCAGTTATTGAGAAAAATTTGCTTATAAAAATGTATTCATTAGTAATAATCCAGTGTAGAGCACTAGTCTTGGCTAAAGGGTATATAGACAGAGGTAAGTAGGTAAACATTTAGTTTTTAACTATAGGGAACCTGAAATTTAGTTTTACAATTAATGCACACATATGTATATACACATATAAATAGTACATTAAATGCACCCCCCCCACACACACACAGACACCATGAAAGAAGAAGAGACTGGGGGAGATCAAGTTGGCATTTATACAGCAACTTCAGGAAGTTCTTTGTAGTCAATCAGAGAATGGATTAAAATCAGAGAAGGGAAAGGGAGAGAGAAATGATGGAATACATGTAAGTATCAGAGATATAGGACTGGAGATTATATATAAATAAATCTAAGTGACATTATGTCTGTAAGGGAGTTTGGCAAGACACTGAAAAGTGGCTCCCATTGTACAGGGAGTACCCATGGCCAAGACCTTGAAGGCTAGCTGCGGGGAGGGTGCCGGGCTTTTGGAGAGCTGAGAGGGCTGACAGAGACCACACTGGGAATCAGAGCATAATTCATAGAAGAGCATATCTAAAGCTGAGGGTCAAATACTATTCCTGAGAAGTTTCCAGGTGCCCATGGCACTTGTCAGAAGTTGTTCTGCTGAGAGTAAGAGCCTGGATCTGGTAGTCTTTGGGAAACAAGGATTTCCCAGGGCTGTTTGTTTTTTCTTCTCCTTCTATATTCCCCATTTTATGTTAATTCATGAGTGTAGATTTCTCAAACCATCATGTTTTTGGTTTATTTTTATTTTTCTCTATTCTTTCAAGGTTATTTATATTTAAATAAAGAATTCTTGTTCATAACAACAAACTAAAGTTCACACCTACAAAATTACATAGTACATGTAGGATTTTGTGTATATTTAAGTGTGTATATATATATATATATATATTCATGAATTCACGTTGACCCATTTGTTACTTTTTAAATTTTAATTATTATTATGGATATAATTATGTCAGTCTATGTAGTATTTCTGTTGGACACACCTTACTAATAAGTACTTGCTTGTTATCTTTGTATGTTTTTTTTAATATGTGAAAAAAATGTTTGGATAGTTTTTTAGAACATAATTTGAGAGGTGTATGAATTGGTGAATTTTTGTGTGTTAAAAACTTAATTTCATGTAACATGTATTTTATTGAATATATCAGCAAAGAATATAAAGTAGCTTCAGAGTTTTAGTAGCTTTTAAAAATTTGTTAGTTTGATGGGACTTTCTAGATTGGAATAAGACTCCTAGAGTTAAAACTTTATCAAAAAAATATGAGGAGCAGTGAGTAGGACAGGCCTATGGCAGCTCAGGAGAGCCCAGGCTCTTATTATGATACTACCTGGAACTTTATTATGTAAGTTTCCTGAGACATCACAGAAATTATTTGTTTAAAATAATTCAAAGCCAGGAGAAAAGTTCAACTTGTAGTTCATAAGGTAGAGAAATTAGAAACATCTGGTAAGTTCAGTTGCAAACATGCCTTGAACTGATGTAATATGTAACAACCAGGCAGTCGACTAGTAAAGTCTAATTCTGGTGAATAATATTTTCTTAGCAGTCTCCTGGCCATAGAGACAATGAGGACATGTTATAACGAGCCTTGATGCTGGAACAATTGCACCCTGAAAACATTTTCTTGGCTGGTTAAATATGACCACAGCCACAACTTAGCTCACTCTACAGACAGAATTAGTCATGGGGCACATATTGAACAGCATACTGTGTAGCTTTCTTGTTCATACTCAGTGCATGATACCACAGTGGGCCTTCACACCTTGGAATGATATTGCTGAAGAACAGTAGGTATGAACTATAATGTAGAACTTTGCTTTACATAAGTTATATAAGCACTCTTTCTCAATAATTGCTCACTGTTCTCTTTTTAGAGATATCTTATGTATGAGTGGGTCTATAATTTCAAGTTTACTATTTTTACCATTTTAATAGTATATAAATAGCACATAAATTATTGGTGTCTATAGAAACACACTGATGTTCAATTCCTTCTTGTGCTTCTGTGTCTTTCTGACCTTTGATCTCTCAATGTGCTTCCCATAAGAGAAAAAAAAAGTCTCGTCTTGCTCACATTGTGCAAGTACTTTGTGATTTTGTATTTTAACTTATTTATATGCCTATACTGAAGCAACTATTTATTTTAAAATTATTATTTATTTTTGTTTTATGTGTGTGCATGGTTGTCTGCATGTATGTTTGTGTACCACCTATGTGCCTAATGCCCACAGAGGCCAGAAGAGGGCATAGAAGCCCATGGAACCTAAGCTACAGACAACTCTAAGTAGCTATGTAGGTGCTGGGAACTGAACCTAGGTTTGCTAGAACAGGAAGTTTTCTTAGCTGCTGAGCCATTCTCTAGCTCCCATTAGCTTTTAAAAGTTAGGCTGATTTGTCAGTGTGGTTCTTGTGATGTCTAATTGGAGAATTTATTCATAAATGAAGAACAGATGCTTATAACACAGAAAAACAAACTAAATAATCACAAGACCACACAGGAACTTGACATAAAATATACTTTTTGACTGCTAACACTCATTTTTTTAGTTTCATTACTGTTTTTTTTTTAAATTAAATTATCTTGTCCAGTAATTTTCCAAAGGCAATTGTCTATCACTGAAACACCAGTGTGCAAGCCTGCAGTTATTGATCACTTTTGAAAGCTGCTGATAGTTTTGTTATCTGATAGGAAGTGCTAGTGTGCTCTAATGGAAAGTTAGTGTGCTTGTTATTGAGCCAACATGGATACTATGATGTAAAGCATAGCTAAAGCCTAGGCAATGCCTCATATTAAAAAAAGCCTCAGAACTATTCTTTTGGGGCACCCAGTGCTTTGTTGAACAGAAATGGAGGAGAGTTAGATTGGAGTGGGGCTGGAGAGAAGGTGGGATGAGGGAATAGGAGGAGAGGAGGGAAGCGAAACTGGTCAGGATGTAAGGGAATAAAAAGTACTTTCTTGAATATTTTTGCACCAGGGCTTCTGTCCTCTCCCATCATGCTTGTATAGGCTAGCTGAATTTCATGTCAAAACAGTTATGCTTTCTTTGTGTAGGTACAGATGTGTATTAAATACTGGCAGACAAGGCACAGTGATGCTATAATATATGGCTCTTATGTTTCAGGAGGGCTAGGGGTATGATACAAAATAAGTTAAGATCATTTATGACAGAATGGTGGGACATTATGCTACTTACTGAGCCTCTGTTTTCTGACCCTGGGAAATTCCTTATGTTTTCTGAGGCTTGTTTTCCTTATCTTTAAAATACTTTAAATACAAGAAATGGTATTTGTTGAACACCTTGTAGAAGAGAATCATAATATACACTAAGTGGATGGCCAATAATGCAATCTACATTTTCAAAGAAGAGTCAGATTTTCTTGCCTGAGGCTGGAACATCTGTGAGGTGCAGATGAAGACCACATACTTTCCTTGTTCACAGTAGACCAGAACATCTGTGAGGTGTACATGGATACTCCATGCTTCTATTGTCCACAATAGACTAGAACATCTGGAGGTGCACATGGACACTCCATGCTTCCGTTGTTCACAGAATACTCTGCTAGTAAGTCTTTCCACAAAGTCTACATGCAGCTATGTAGCTAACTCATAAGCAGGCATTGCCAAAATCAAGAAGGAAAAGAGTTGCAGCCAGTCCATCTGCCATCCCACATACAGAACAATCTCCTCATTTTATAGCATAGAAAAATGAGGCCCAGAGACATATAATTTGCTCAAGATGCCACATTATGTGGTGGCAATCCTGACATGGAAGTCCAAGCTCAGGAATTCAACTGAAATATTGGCCATACTCAACTTCTTTTACACTAAGTGAGTTCATTATTATTTGCTATTTTTATAAACAAAGAAATTAACTCACTTTTTCTTTTATACTTTCTGGTTTATAGAATTAAATCACATTGAACATTTAATACTGGCAGTTATTATGATTATTTTAAACATGGTGTATGACTCAAACCTTATGTCCAACCAGCTTTCACAAAAGTAAAAGAAAATGCTGGAGGGCCAGCAGATGTTGAAGGAGGTAAAATCCAGGTAAACAGATGAGGAAGTGGTTTTCTAAGTGAGGGGTACTCTGAAACTATGCATAATCTCCTTTGATCCTTGGAAGTTTTTCTCTCTGGCCTGGCTATTATGTTGGAATCCATTGAAGATGGCAATGGTTAAATTAATCCTGTTCACTGAAAGCTTGTTATGCTTGCTAACAACTACAGAATTCATTTGAGCTTACTTAGTCAAAGGGAAGCAGGATGAGAAAAGATGAAGTGGTTTTTTTTTTTTCTCTCATCCCTCATGTCTCATTCTCCACTGTTTCTGTTTGCTTTAGTTACATTTCCAAACATTCTCTTGTTTTCCCATGTTCTGCGTTCTCCTTGGAAAATTTTCTAATAGCTTAAATGGCAAGCAGAAGTTCCGGGAGTGCTGACTCATCACCGCCTAGGCCCAGTGGTTTGGCAGGATTCTACTTGCAAATGTGGAGAGAGCCCACTTCCAAAATACTACCCTGACAGCAGATGTCACTGTTGGTCCATTGTAACTTTGGGATACTTCCTTACTAGTATTATTCATGAGTCAAAGCCAGACAAACTCATGTTTCAGGCAACATGGTTTTATGGAGGCATTTAATAATGGCTCACAGGATTGACTGAAGAGTAATGCTTTAACCTTGTTTTATTACACAGAATTTTAAATAATGCTATTTTTCACTTTTACCCTCTATGTACAGGAGATCAAATTCAGAACCTTTTGTATGGTAGGCAAACATTCTACCACTGACTTGCACCCTCTGCCCTTGCTGATTTTGACTGGGTTTCACTCTGTAGTCCAGGCTGTCCTTCAACTTAAGAGCCTCTAGGCTCAGCTTAGTGAGTGTTGGGTATATAGACAGTCAGTATGATACCTAGTCTTCATTTTAATATAGATTTTCCCTCCATTAAATTTAAGTGTTCTCCCTTTTTTCTCTCTTGGTGCATGTTATTTATTAAGAATGGAACAGCATTCCCTTTTCTCTGTCACGTGTGCTCATTTCTGTAAGCTGATCATTCTTGCTGACCCATTCTGTAAGAGATGTTCTTCAACATTAGTTTTGCACCTTCAGTTTCACTTAGCTGTTTATCTACATTGTCTCTTAGTTTCACATGCTCTCTCTTCTACTCTTTTCTGGGATTCCAGGACAATGTCCTAGAAGCCATGTACTCCAGACACATACCACAGTTTTCTGAAGGCGTGGGGTATGAGTTAGAGTGGGAGAGGTGGCAAGACACTTTTCAGTTTGTACTATTCTTCCTGGATTCACACAGCAAGAAAGCATCAATCTGTGGCCATAGCCATGGAGTGATCTCAGCCTTTTGTTCCTGTTAATACTTCTAGAAGCAGCTTCATAATGTTCTCTCAGAGTAACTAGCTGCAGCCAGCCCAATAGGGCACCTCATGCTGTCTCCTAGGCTCTGTTTGTCTTTACCCTTCCCCTTCTCCCCTGGGTTTGTGTTAACACTATGCCCAGCCCCCCTAACATTCATGAAACCTGTCCTCTCCATTAAAACCTCTATGTTGGAAACATTGTTGTCTTCCTGTTATCTGATTGCTATTATATCTTTAATGTTAAAGACAATAAAAAAGGCAGCAAATTTATCACATAATGTTTTTGATTGATATTTTTAAATGTTCTGATTTGGTCTCTAGCATATGTGACAACTTATTATATAATTTACTTGTAAAATGCATATGTACCTCCAAATAGGAGCAAAACAAACCTCTCTATAAAAAATAACTTGTCCTTGCAAAAATACATACTTTTTGTGGTCCCCAGCAATGTGTGTGTGTGTGTGTGTGTGAGAGAGAGAGAGATGGGTATATCTGTGTGAGTACATTTATGTATCTCTTTGTGAGCATGTGTATGTTGGTGTTATGTGCTATATGTATGTGCTTGTGTGTTTGTATGTGTGTGTGTATGAGTGTGTGTGATATGTGTGAGTGTACATGTATGTGTCTCTGTGCACATGTGTGTTTTGTGTATCTTATATGTGTGTGCATTGGTGAGTGTGTGCCTATATGTGTGCTGGTATCTTAAATGTATCTTCTTCAGTCACTCATGGAACCTGGAGGTTACTGCTTTTACAGTCCTGGGATACATGTACAACAACAGACTCAGCTTTGATGTGGGTACTCTCTGCACTTGGAACTTCAGAGACTAAGCCATTCCTCACTCCTAGAAAAATAGTCAATGCTGAAAGATGGCATTCTAGCAAGATTTTGTGTTTACTGAAATGACTCACAGCCTATACTCTGTCACTGATCCTTATACTCTTTTGTACAGTAAACAAACCAAGACCGGAAAGATGAAGGGGTTTGCTCAGTGTTTTTGTTGGTGAGTCTTGGAAAATTCAATCCAATACAGCTTGTTGTTCAAGAATTTGCTTATAGTTATTTTAATAATTGACCGGAAACAACATAAATGAAATAACCAATCCAGGGTTACTTTGAATTAATCATCATCTTTCAATATGTTCTCTTTCTACTGAAGAAAGTATTTCTGTATACACAGTATTTATTCATTTACTCACATCAGTTGACTATCACCCATTAATATGTAGTCATTTAATGTAATGACATGGATGGGCATATTACACCATTTTTTCTTTTTATTGCTTTTATCTTTATTTCTTTTATATTAAAATACACTATTTCCCTTTTCTCTTTCTCCCTCCATGCCCCTGCCATATACTATTCCCTGTTCTCTTTTAAATTTATAGCCTTTTTAATTAATTGTTAACTAATACATGTATATATGTAGATATATGCACATAATACATTCTGCTATGGTTGAATAATATTATTACTGTGAATGTTTTTAGGGCTGAACATTCTCTGTTAGATCACCAACCACTGTAGCGTGCCTATTATTGCCATCCTTGTTCAGCTCATGTGGTCATGATGGAGAGACTGTAGCTGTAGCTTCTGACATTCTGAGGAGACACAGTCTCACAATGAACTCCTGATTCTCTTGCTCTTATAATCATCCTGCCCCATCCTCTCTAATGTGGGGGTTGTTTGTAGATTACATATTGGAATTGGGCTCTACAGCTCTGCATTTTAACTGGTTGTGGTTTTCTTTAATAATCTCCATCTGTTGCAAAGAGAACTTTCCTTGTTAAGAGTGAGAGCTACATTTATCTGTGGTTGTAAGGAAAAATATTTAGAGTGTAGCTGGGGATCATGCTGGTTTAGTAAAATGGTGACAGTCAGTTCTCCTCCAAGATCTACGACTTCACTCGCCTGTGTAGCTTTCAAGATTTCTGGTACCAGGCATGACTTTCCTCTTTTTGAGTGGGTCATAAGTCCCATTAGAGGTGTGCATGCCTCTACTGTACTCTGACTAGAACTGGTGAATATTCTCCATTTTCTTCACAATTGCATTGAACAAACTGGGTAACCTGATGCATACTGTCTCTTCTCCGTGGAAATATCCTTTGATCTCACTAAGATTATTAGCAAACCCAAGAAAAAATGTTTTAGTATGTTTCATTTTTTGTGACATTTAATAATGTCAGCCAGTTTCTTCTTCCTAAAGGGTGTCTCTTCTGAAATACTTCTCTACCACATCACCCTCCTCCTACTGCCCTGCCTAACATAGCTTATAAAGGATTCTAAACATCAACAGTTTTCAGTCTTCTGGGCATGTCTTAATGACCTGTTCATAAATAATTTTCTTGCCTAGACAACCCATTTTGTCTGTCATCTAGTTGTTTGATGTGCTGTATCCTCTTCTTCTATCTACTTCTGTGAGTTCTAGATCTTTTGTCCATCTGGATAGCTCTTTCATCCACTCATGTCTGTTTCATGTGTAACAAGGACCTTCCTAAGCCTCTGGTTCTCATTTATTCTACAATCCTTATAGTTTAGAGTGACTCATTTTGCATTCCCTTTGTCTCATTAATGCTTAACTATTTTCTGGTTTACAATTTTTATAGTTTTATTTACTTTTTGTGTTTTAAAATTGTATGTGTATGTTTGTCTATCTGTGTGAACATATGGAAATCACACATTCACTTTATTTTAGTATTATCTGATATTGGATATTATAAAACATTTTTACTATTAGAAGTAGAAATTATATTTATCACAATTACTCAGAAGTGTTTGAAAACCTCTTTGTGCTGTACATTAATGCACAGTCTCTGGTTTTCCAAATATCTCCCACTTTTGCATCTTAAATTAAAAAGTAACAGATTAAGTTGAAAAGAGGGAGAACAGGAAGAGAATGAGTGATGAGAATAGAGAGTACTGTCTCATTGGTTACATAAGCAAAGAGGTTTAAACAGATTTGAGAACATGTGAGCTTTTACTAAAGACACATCTGAGATAATTTTTCAAGATGAAGTACAGAGATAGAAAATTAGTATGCTGAATTCCCTTTTTAAAATGAGTGAAACTGAACCTTTCTGGATCTTTTTGTGTGCTTATGAGCATCATCATATACTGTACTTTTCTCTATAGCCAGCATTACACACTCTAAATTCTAGTGAGATAAGTTGGGGGAAGTGTCTCCTGGCTATGAAGTCAGCCTTTCTTTTTTGACATTTTGAAGATCTGTATGTTACTATGCACAAATAAAGACCTTGTACTGCATGATCTGATCTTTCTTAAAGATGGGACTTCCTAATTTTCACACAGTGACAATTGTTAAGGAAAAAAAGCAGATTAAAATGCTGGGTAAGTTAAACTAAACAAGTGTCTTGGCTGAATCCTGTTTGTTCCATCTGTACAGAGTGTGATCTGCAGAACAGAGGGAGGGATGGGTGTGGAACCTGGGCAAAATACTGTCATTCCAGAGAAAGTATGTATGAGGAGATTGCCAAGAGTCAGACAGATGGAGAACTGGGAGGGGATGGGACAGACATGAGTAACTAAGAAGCTGGGAGTGAGATTGGAGCTTCTTCATTTTTTTCTAATATATGCTTATTAAATGACATTTATTAGACAATATTTAACAATATTTCTTCTATTGTTTCTGTATGAATTTATGTTTATTCTACCAGAAAAACCAAAGTGACAATATTTAGATCATGACAATTGTGAAGGTTTAGCATTTATTATTTGGGACTTTGGGAAAAAAATGAGGGAGCACGCTTAGAACAGAAAGAAGACCACAAGGTGAAAATTATCAATCTGCAAGTATTGTGGAGTAAGATAGAATAGTAGCATGGGGAGAAAATGTAGAATCAAGAATGCTATATAATACTTACAGAGCTTGGGTTAGACAAAAGTGGACATTAGCCAGCAATCATATCCTAGTGGGATGGGAGGTGACTTGGCATGGCTGGTCAAAGTAGAAGCCAAGGTGAGATCCTGAGCTGGGTGGCTAATTTCTGAGCCAGAACTGTTGGATAAAAAACTCAGAATCTGGAGGCAATTTGAAGTGATATATATGGGAGAGGGCAAAGCTATTCTTGGACTAAATATCCCAAGTTTAGGAGCTTTAAAATAGGAAAATTACTAAGCTCATAATAGATGTTATATAAAATAGTACTTATTCTTCAGCCTTTATTTTAGCCCATGTTGAATCAGGAGTTAAATCAATTTAAAATCTAGAGTTTTGTTTAAAAAATTAAAGCACTCAAATATATCATCTTTCCAACAAATGTTTAAACATGTCTTTCAGCCAAGTGGCTTAATAACAACAGTGAAGCAGAACTGCACATCTTCCTCCAAGCTCTGTTGACTGCAAGATGGAAACAGGAACCCTCGGGAATAGCTGTGAGTCACAAATGTGGAGAAGTTTCCAAGGTTGTTTTCTTGCTGGGATGGAGAGCTCTAATCTCACATTGGCAGGCAACATTTGCTTTGATTCTTTCTCAGCTGTTTCTCGTGATCTTGGGTATATTGGAGCAAGAAAGTTGAGTAATGTAAGACTGTAACCTCTTCTGCTCTTATCTTCTCTTCCAACAGACACAAATCCAGGTTTTAGTTAGTTCTTCTTCATGGACATATTTAACTCACTTGATTGTGAAGAAAGCAGTTTGGAGCTCTCCCACAATTCTGGACTGTTTCCACAAGTCTAAAATCTTATACTACTAGCAACTGATGGTTAACATTTTTATTCAATTAAAAAAACAATGTTAAGAAACATTTAAAAATGATTCCAGAAGAAGTATTTCTAAGTTTGCATGTGTGTGTTTGTGTATATGCCTCACTTAATCTAGTACACTATTAAATGCTTGACTTGAATGAAGTATTTATGCAAAGGAATAACATATAAACAGAGTATTAATTTTAAGTGGATCAAAATACATGCCTTCTCCTTTTCTTACAAAGATTGAAATATTTATATCTCCATTTTTTACGAAAAAACTTGGCCTCCTCCTGAGCGAAGTATCACAAACTCAGAAAGATAAGCAGGGGATGTACTCACTCATTAGTGGTCTCTAAACAAACAAACAAGAAAAAAACAAACCATACCCAAGCTGCAAACCACAACCACTGAACAGCTTGGGATCAGAAACACCCTTTGGATCCCACTCCACCTAGAGGAACACCTGACTCACTCTTGAGGGAGGGGGGACAAAACTGGATTTGTCAGGAGTGGAGACTGAACTAAGCATTATTGGATCAGTGGGACAATTGAACTGTCTGCTGCCTGCCCAGGAAGGGGATGGGGATTTATGGAGAAGAAAAAAATGACCTGATGTGGCAGGAGGGGGAAGGGACCTTGAATAAGGATATACAGGGATAGAAAAAAAAATTCAGAGGGAAAGCTGAACACAAAGTAATTTTATGTGTAGCAAATTATTTGCATTATCACCCTTGATAAGTCATACTTATGATTTTTATTTTCTTTATAGTTATTGTTAACTTATCAGCATTTTTAAAAATTCAATTTACTGTTTTTCTTGATAAATACAAAATAAATAAAGAAAAAAAAAGAAAAAACTTGGTAAAGCAAAAGTGATTTGGTTAATTGATAATAAAGTGGTAGGAATGCATGAGATTTAAAAAGCATAGTGGTAACTAATTTAGTAGGTCTGGACTGGATGAAAAGCTAGAAAGGGAGACAGAGAAAGAGAAAAAGAAACAGAGACATACATACAGACATGCGCACACACACACACACACACACACACACACACACACACAAGAGGGACAGGGAGGAGGGGGGGAGGGAGAGAGAGAGAAAGAGAGGGAAGATCCTGATTCTTTGTTATAAACTCTGTGTCAGTTAAGACATTGATATTTGAAGAAATTTGGATGGCATCTTACTGCTTTATTGTTTACAGATTTATGGGTCCTAGTTTAATACTTAGGATGGAGGTGTATTTTAATTGAAATATAAAAGTCTTAAGTGCTGCTTTTTGGGCCACTGATTCTCAACACTATTTCACAATAATCAGCAGTGCATGAACATTGCACATTCTCAGTATCACTGCTAACTCACATAGTTTTATGTTTTTAAAAAGAAAACCCTGTCCACTGAAGATTTGATTTGCATTTCCCTAACAAGTAATAATTTTTAAAACTATGATTAGGTGAGGATAATATATGTTTTATCTCTTATGGTTACTGTTGTATATATTTTGTCTGAGACAGAGTTTCGTAGCATAAGGTCATGAAGACATTTAATATATATATATATATATATATATATACATATAAATTAGAAATTTTTATTTTCTAGGTTTTATAACTAACCTAGTGATTATTAATGAGATAGATAATTTCCATTTACAGTGTCAAGGAAGCAATGGAGTGTTTTCTCGACATGGATACCCAGTTGTTGAGCATAAGTTTTTGACAAAGTCATTATTTCACTAAATTTCATTAAATTATCTTGACTCTTTTTCTAAAAATGAATTGACAATTTAAAATTATTATTCACAAACTATTTCTCATACCTCTATTATGTTTCCTTTATAGGTATGTCTGCTTTTATGTCACCATCACATTTTAGTTGAAGTTTTATAGTAAGTAAGCCTTGAAATTGGGCACTCACATGTTTTTCCTTCTATTTTAATTTTGTTTTGGATTTTTCTGGGTCCTTCATCATTCTTTGAAAAGTTAGAAACTGATTGTATTTTCTAAAACAACTTTTAATATTTAATGAAATTCTACTAAGCTTATCTATATGAATTTACATTTTATATTGCTTGCGTGTTCTACATGTTGATGGGCTTAATTTTGTAATTCTCTCAAAATGACAAAGTTCTTAGCTGTTCATTCTTCATATATTATGACATTATATTTACATTTACACTATAAACATCCTCTTGTATATTTTAAATAATTTTTAGATTATTGATTATATCTAATACAGTATGTTTATAAATAGTTGTTAGAGTTCAACAATATCAAAAATTACAGAAAGCCTACCAACTCATGGAAACTAAATATCACTCAACTGAACCACCTCTGTGTCAAGGAAGAAATTAAGAAAGAAATCAAAGACTTCCTAGAATTTAATGAAAATGAATCCACAATGTATCCAAACTTGTGAGACACAATGAAGGGAGTTGAGGAGAAAATTCATAGCACTAGATCTTATATGAAAAACCTAGAGAAATCCCACACTAGAGAACTAACAGCTCAGCTGAAAGCCTTAGAAGAATTAGGAGCAAACTCACCTAGAAGGAGTAGACAGCAGGAAATAAGGAAACTTACAGCTGAAATCAATACAATTTAAACAAACAAACAAACAAAATACAAAGAATCAATGAATCAAAGAGTTGGCTTGAGAAAGTCAAGATAGATAAGCCCTTATTCAAACTAACCAAAAAGCAGAGAGAGAGTATCCAAATCAACAAAATCAGAAATGAAAGGGGGAGACATAACAACAGACCCCCATGAAATCCAGAGAATTATCAGGTCATACTTTGAAAATCTATACGCCACATAAATGGAAAACCATGAAGAAATGGACAGGTTTTTGGACAGGTACCATTTACTAAAATTAAAACAAGATCAGATTAAATACTAAAACAGACCTACAACCCTAAAGGAAATTGAAGCTGTAATTAAAAGCCTCTCAAGTAAAAACTGCCCAGGTCCAGATGGTTTGAGTACAGAGCTCTACCAGACATTCAAAGATGAGCTATGACCAATACTCCTCAAACTGTTTCACACAGTTGAAATTGAAGGAATATTGCCAAACTCTTTTTATGAGGCCACAATTACCCTAATTCCCAAGCCACTCAAAGATGCAACAAAGAAGGAGAATTACAAACCAATTTCCCTCATGAATATTGATGCTAAAATTTTCAACAAAATTTTGGCAAACCATACACAACAATATATAAAAAATAGCATCCACCATGACCAAGTAGGCTTCATCCCAGAATGCAGGGATGGTTCAACAAATGAAAAACAGTAAACGTCATCCATCATATAAACAAACTAAAGGAAAAAAACCCACATAATTATATCCTTAGATGCTGAAACAGTCTTTGACGAAATCCAACACTCTTTTATGATAAAAGCTCTGGAGGGAATCAGGAATACAGGGAAAATATCCAAATATAATAAAGATGATTTACAAGAAGCTGACGCCCAACATCAAAATAAATAGAGAGAAACTCAAAGCAATCCCACTAAAATCAAGAACTAGACAAGGATGTCATCTTTCCCCTTATTTATTCAATATAGTTCCCAAAGTTTTAGCTAAAGCAATAAGAAAATGAAAGGAGATTAAGGGATACATTGGAAAAGAAGAAGTGAAACTATCTCTATTTGCTGATGATATGATTGTATACATAAGTGATCCACAAAATTCTACCAGGGAACTTCTACAGCTGATGAACACCTTCAGCAATGTAGCAGGATACAAGTTTAACTCAAAGAAATCAGTAGCCCTTAAATATACTAAAGATAAGAAGGCTGAAAAAGAAATAAAGGAAACATCACCCTTTATAATAGCTGCAAATAGCATTAAATACCTTGGAGTACCTATAACCAAAAAAGTAACAGATCTATTTGACAAAAACTTTAAATCACTGAAAAAAAAATTGAAAATGGATAGATCTCTCATGTTCGTGGATAGGTAGAATCAACATAGTAAAAATGGCAATCTTACCAAAGCAATCTACAGATTCAATGCACTGCCCATCAAAATCCCAACACAATTTTTTACAGACCTTGAAAGAACAATACTCAGTTTCATTTAGAATAACAGGAAAGCCAGGATTGCCAAAACAATTTTGCTCAACCAAAGAACCTCAGGAGGCATCACCATCCCTGACTTCATGTCATAGTATAGAGCTACAGTAATAGAAACAGCCTGGTACTGGCATGAAAACAGACTTGTGGATCAATGGAATCGAACTGAAGATCCGGGCATTAATCCAAAAACCTATGAACACCTGATTTTTTTTTCCCCGAACACCTGATTTTTGACAAAGAGCCCCAAAATGCTCAGTGGAAAAAGATACTATCTTTAACAAATAGTGTTGGCATAGCTGGATGGTAGTGTGTAGAAAAATGCAAATAGATCCAAGCCTATCACCCTGCACAAAACTCAAATCCAAGTGGATCAAAGACCTCAACATAAACATAGCCATTCTGAACCTGATAGAAAAGAAAGTGGGAAATACCTTCCAATGCATTGGCACAGGTGACCACCTCCTAAATATCACACCAGTAGCACAGACACTAAGAACAACAATCCATAAATGGGACTTCCTGAAACTGAGAGGCTTTTGTAAAGCTAAGGACACAGTCAATTAGACAAAACAATAGCCTACAGAATGGGACAAGATTTTCACCAACCCTAAAAAGTGACAGAGGACTGATCTCTAAAATATATAGAGAAGTCAAGAAACTAGAGCCCAAAACCTTGAATAACCCAATCAAAAAATGGGGTTCAGAACTAAAAAGGGTTTTACAAATGGAGAATTACAAATGGCTGAAAGGCACTTGAAAAAGTGCTCAACATCTTTAACCATCAGAGAAATGCAAATCAAAACAACTTGAGATACCACCATACACTTGTCAGATTGGCTAAGATAAAAGACATAGATGACAGCCTATGCTGGAGAGATTGTGGAGCAAGGGGAACACTCCTCCATTGTTGGTGGGTGTGTAAGGTTGTTCAGCCACTGTGGAATGCAGTATTGTGATTTCTTAGAAAATTGGGAATCAATCTCCTCAAAGACCCAGCAATACCACTTCTGGGCATATACCCTAAAGATGCACATTCGTACTCCAAAGGCATTACCTCAACTATGTTCATTGCAACATTATTTGTAATAACAACAACATGGAAACAACCTAGATATCCCTCAACTGAAGAATGGATTAACAAACTGTGGTACATCTACACAATTCAGTACTACACTGCAGTGATCAAAAAAATGATATCCTAAAATTTGCAGGCAGATAGATGGATTTGGAGAATATGCTTCTGTGCAAGGTCTCACAAACTCAGAAAGATAAACAGGGGATGTACTCACTCACTGGTGGACTTTAAATAAAAAAGCTAAGTGTCCCGTGCCCTGTCTTCGCCTGCAAAGAAGAACGCAGTACGCAGTTTGGATCCTTCTGCAGCAAGTTCACTAGAGCTCTAGAAAATGGGAAGACCCCGACCCCTTGCCAGGAGCCGGCTTTTATACTGTCAAGCCCTCACCTCTTACGTCTCCCCTTCTGGTTGGTTGTGAACTCTCGCCTGATATGATGCAGGGTCAGAGGGCTTGGCTCACAGAGTGGGAACTTACCGGGGGACATGTGCAGATACGTTGTTTATCGCGTCAGCCGTGCCTTGGTACCGGAAACCGGCACCATCTTGCCTGCTTGACTGGGCTCCCGGCTCCCTACATCTCCCCCTTCTTTATATATTAAGAGGGGAGCTGGCTTCCTGTAGACAGGCAAAGACAGAGTTTGCTACCTGTTTGGATTGAGAAGACTGCATGGGAAGGAGTCCTCGTTCTACTAGAGAACTGGATACAACTCATACCTGTCCGGCTGTCCTTTTTTCAGGCAGGGCAGGGTACAACAGCAGCCCTTTGCAAGCAACTTGCCTTCCAGGCCTGTGTCAGGCCTGTGTGGTGCATTCTGCCCAACAACCTGCCCAGGGAATCGGGCTAGGGCACTCAACCTCGTGCAATGGGAACAAGCCCTGACGGTGCATGAGCTACTTTTACCCTATTTTATGCCCCTTATCTGATCACCTTTTAGCCTTAACCTTGTTACTATCATTGGAGAGTCGCTAGCAAAATTTTGTAGGTGCGCATATTCTGCACATCCAATCATAATTCTAGTGCAGCTCCTGGCAATATCATCCCTCCCCCCATAATCTTTGTCTGAGGGTGTTCTGTGACAATTTGCCCATCCTTGGAATCTTCGGAAACGCGCAACATTCATTGGCATTAGCAAGCTTCCAATCATCCATGGCTCAAGCTCAAAATCCTAAATTTCCTAAAATATATAAAATCTTTAACAACATTAATTCAAAACAGGGTAGGGATTAGGGACATTTGCAAAAAGGGGGTTACCAGCATTGCTCCCAGGGACTAAGCTTTCATTACTGGCAGGAGCATCAGGGCCAGCCACAAGATCCGCATTCTTTCCGATGGGATTTTCTTCCGGCTCCTCACTGGGCCCGGCTTCCGCTGGTGATTGTTCAAGGATCTTTTGGGTAAGGTGTACCGGGACCCAATTTGGCTGAGCAGCATCCTGGGGAAAAACACAAATGGCTCCCCTGGATCTGATCAGAATCGGATCCGGGCCTTTCCATTGGTTATTAAGGACATTTTTCCATTTAACCATTTCTTTTTGGTTAATGTCAATTTGGAGGTGTTGGTTGGCCGTGGACCATCCATCATCATGCAAATTTAAAAAATTTAGGGTAAAGAGGGTGAGTGCGATAACACTCCTCGGAGAGCCGGAGGTGTTCTCTATCCCCCCTTTTTGTTTTATTAAATAAGCCTTAAGTGTATGATGTGCACGTTCCACTATCCCTTGTCCTTGTGCATTGTAAGGGAGGCCTGTAAGATGAGATACCTACATTTGTGCACAAAATTGCTGAAATTTTTGAGAAGTATAGGCAGGGCCATTGTCTGTTTTCAGAATCTGCGGTTTCCCCTAGGCGCTCCATGCTTCAAGGCAGTGTTAAATGACATGAATGGATTTTTCCCCAGTCAGGGGTGTGGCAATGATGATGCTGGAGCATGTGTCGACAGACACATGGACATACTGGTATTTTCCGAAAGATGGAACATGAGTCACGTCCATTTGCCATAATTGTAGGGGTTTGATGCCCTGAGAATTAATCCCCACATGCCTAACGGGGAGAAATTGGCAACAATTTTTGCAATTAACAACAATTTCACGTGCCTGCTGGTGTGTGAGGCAGAAGCGCCTTCACAAAGTTTCAGCTGTTACATGAAATTTAGCATGGAAGTCTTGGGCTTCCTGCAATGCCGAGTAGGTGAGCATTGCCATCCGAGTGGCTGCATCGGCCAGAGCATTTCCTAGTGCCATAGGGCTGGGTAAATTGGAATGTGCCCTAATATGAGTAATAAAGAAGGGGGACTTTCTTTGCAACAAGCATTGCTGAATTTCCTTAAACAAGGTGGCTACTGTGCTTGACTCTTTAATTAGTCCTGCAGTCTCTAGAATTTGCAGGGCATTAACCACATAGATAGAATCAGAAACAATGTTCAATGGTTCTTCGT
>PVIH01011508.1:0-20441 GCA_004025045.1 Sigmodon hispidus
AAAAAAAAAAAAAAAAAAAAAAAAAAAAAAAAAAAAAAAAAAAAAAAAAAAAAAACAGCCTGGTACTGGCATAAAAGCAGATTTGAGAAACAATGGAATCAAATTGAAGACCTTAACATTAATACACACTCTTATGAACACCTGATTTTTGACAAAGATGCCAAAAAATACTTAATGAGGAAGAGATAGTATTTTTAACAAATGGTGTTGAGATAACTGGATTGTAGTATGTAGAAAAATGAAAATAGATCCAAACCTATCACCCTGCACAAAACTCAAATCCAAGTGGATCAAAGAACTCAATATAAACCCAGCTACACTGAACTTGACAAAAAATAAAATTGGAAATATCTTCCAATGCATTGGCAAAGGTGACCCCTTCCTAAATATAACACCAGTAGCATGGACACTAAGAACAACAATCAATAAGGGGTACTTCCTGAAACTGAGAAGCTTCTGTAAGGCCAATTATATGACAGTCTGCAGTCTAAGAAAAGATCTTCACCGACACTACAAGTGACAGGGGATTGATCTCTAAAATATATAGAGAACTCAAAAAAAACCTAAATAACCCATATTTATTTAAAAAATGGGGTTCAGAACTAAAAAAGAAATTCCTGACAAAAGAATTACAAATGGCTGAAAGGCACTTGAAAAATTGATCAACATCTTTAGCCATCAGAGAAATGCAAATCAAAACAACTTTGAGATACCACCTTATACCTTTCATAATGACTAATATTAAAAGCACAGATGACAGCCAGGCATAGCGCTACTCCAGTTGAGTGAGTTTGTCAACATCAATCATTAATCAAGAAAATGTCCTACAATCTGGCATATGTCACCCTGATAAAGACAGTTCATCAATTAAGTTTCTTTTCTTTATTTTTCAAAAACCGTAGCTTTTGTCTAGTTCATACAACTAACTAGAACACAAGAAAACATTCAGGAAATAAAGTAAGAAACTTAAAAAAATGAGATAATAATAGAATAATAAATAATAAAATACTGAAAGTAAAGACTACAGAAGCAGATTACTGTAGTATTTATGCATTTATTTGTGTAGCGTTTTATGATTAAATAATAGCATTAGTGAGCTAAATTATATAGAACTGGACAAAAAATTTAGATAGAATTAACTACATATAAAAGATTAAGGTATATTTATATAAACTATATGAGAATTCATATTTGCATTTAATTTTTCAGATAAATATTATAGTGAAAATCCTTACCTTAGCAATATATCATTTTATAGACATATCATAAAATGAAGACCCAAAAATTAAAAGAGGCTATCATAAACAGTTCATTATATTTATCAACAAAAGCAGGCACAAACATCTTTATTTTTAAAAAAAATTTCAAAGACAGACAAAAACTAACATTGAAACATTTTTTAAATAAATATAAGAACTTAAGATACATTTTATTTAGTGGTGCTTTATTTAGCATGGTTCAGCTAGAAGTAGATGATAGGTCCCACACATTTTATGTAACTAAACTGAGTAATGCAACACAGAGCCTGTGTATCTTACAGAAAGATGTTGGATACATGAAATTTTAGATGAGTATCCAAAAACATGTGAAATTACAATAAAATATGCATAACACCCAGTCCTTATCTTAAAGGAAGGTGTATCACAGAAGACCAGAAGTTTCATAATAAAAGCTGTGTCTGTTGATATGACATCTATGCTGTGAGCTTATTTTAACATTGGTAGTTGGATGTTAGTCTCCTCATGTTGTAGATAATTAATTCCCCCTGCTAGATTACCTAAAATTTACATATGTGTATATTTATATACACATATATTTGTGTGTATTTATATATGTATATATAAAAACATAATGTTCCTGTTTCTACAGGACATATATTTACAGGAGAGAATAATATTTAAAATAATAGGCTGATTCATTTACTGCATTGTATCAGAAAAATTCTACCAAAGGAAATTATATAGTTTTGATTCCCTATAATATTAATATGGTAATACAGAAAGGCATAGAATCAAAAAATAATAATATCTATTGTTTAGACTAATATATGACAACATATGACAATATATTAAGTATATAACAACAAAATAAGTATGTTTCAAATTAATTCTAAGAATAAGAAGAATATGAGTGAAAGCCTCTACATAGATAGACCACTACAAATAATCTATAAATAAACTAAGAATGAATATAAGAAATAAGGGCTTAAAAATAAAATATGAATTATGAGGAGCTCTTGGTCTAAGGTCGTGCATAGAACATATAGTAGAGAAAGATACCTGTAAATGGCTGTTTTCTGTCCCAAATAATCACTTAGAGGCTAACACTTACTTATAATGCTTGGTTACTAGCTAACTCTTACATTTATATTAACCCATTTCTATTATTTTAGGCATAGTCATGTGGTTTGTTGCCTCATTTATGCTCACTCATTGGTGGACTCTAAACAAAAACAAAAGCAAAAAGCAAAGCATACACAAGCTGCAAACCACAACCACTGAACAGCTTGGGATCTGAAACACCTTGGACTGACACCTTGGATCCCACGACCCCTAGAGGAACACCTCAGTCAGGGGGGAGAAAACTGGATCTGCCAGGAATGGAGGGAAGCTGAAATGAGCAATAGAGGGACCTTGGGACCTTGAGACCTCTGCCTATTCTGGGGAGTAGATGGGGAGATAGATGTAGAGAAGAGAGAATGACCTGATGTGGTGGGAGGGGGAAGGGACCTAGAATAACGACATACACAGTAGAAAATGCCACTTCTTTATTCATAATAAAAAATTTTCAAAAGACAAAAAAAAAAAAAAGAAAACCCACACAAGATTGTATGTGGATTGTATAGGTCCTAAAGGCTTCTAACGGCCTGGGGACCAGCCTGGCCTCAGCCAGTTCAAACTGGTTAAACTGGTGCCTTAAAGCATGTGCATATAGCACTTCCTCATAGCCATGAGGGCCCCATGAGTGAACATTTCCTTAAAAGCCAACCTGGGGTCTGCCTGGGATCTTGGGGACAAAGTCAGAGTCCTAATGAGAGATGATCTGAACCAGGAAATGCTTGCTCCTTCCTCAATAAATTGAGCTTCTTTGTTTCAATTTACTGAAGACTGAGTGGTGGTTTCCAGGTCTTCTCACCCCTTCCCTCAAGGGAAACTAGCAGGGCCTAGAAAAGGAAATAATTGTATACATAGAGCTTACAAACTGAAGATCATTCATAGTACATATATTTTGATATATTTCTATAATAAAAATAGACTAAATGAGAACTAAGAGTACTAATAAAGGAAAAATATATGTAAAATAATATAACATAAATGTAGCATGCTACATAATTTTATGCAAATGAAAGTTTAAAAATTAGGCTAAAATAATCAGTGTTTTTAGTAGTTGTGGATAATGATTATTCATGAAAATTAGTAATATATGAAACTTAAAATAAATGGAAGGTTTCCAAGAAAAAAAATTTCCTGCTTGCTTGGTAGATGGGCATCTCACTGACTCCACCTTTCTTCTTGCCATCAATCTCAGTTTAGCTTTTATGTCAAACTTGCTGCCCAGCTATCAGCCCGTAGATCTTTTATTAACCAATGAAGCAATGCATATTCATAATGTAAATAAAAATGGTTTTATAGCATTTCCCTCTTTTTGGATAATTAGTGTGTCTAAAGTTTCACATCTAATTTATTTTTTATTGTTATAGCTAAGGAAAACTATAATCATAACTACTTGGTTTTCAACTTTATCAAATGCCCCAAATTTGTGTGAAATATTACTTGACAGGGATATCAGTCTGTAACATTGGGGTATCTGACTTTGACCTAGAGACCTAGCATATTTGGCAGAATTTCCTTTGAAGCAGGAAATTTTAAAGGACTGCTTTAATTGGCTTGCTAGTTCTGTTTCTGATGTCCTCCATGTCCAGTCTAGACAGCATATTGTCACCAGGTAAGGCAAGAGCAGTTCTTGACGTAATGGAGACAAGAAGGAAACTGATGCCACAAAGGAAACAAACTCCATAAGAAGTTTCTTTAATGTCCATTATCCTCTTTAGAAGTAGATTGTTGCTTCTAGGAACAAATGTTTCAAAAAGACAATACATCTTAAATGCCATAGTCTCTAGGTCTTTGAAGTGTTTGATGGCCCTATACCTACCTAAATATATATGTGTGTGATCTTGAAAACATGCTTATATATTTGACTATCATAAATGATTATTAATCTGTATTTCTTAATTATACATTTCATTTTTAAATGAGTTACGTAAATACAATACCTCAAATAAGAGTAGGAATATACACAGAGAATAACAAAATTGACTTAATTTTTATTAATAAATGAAAATATATACCTATAATATAATTAAGAATAGTAGTTGCTTTTTTACCTTAAAAGTAGATTCCATAATCTATTCTTGATTCTTTTATATCCCCTTTGTCTTTTAAAAATGAGATTGCTGAATCTAATTTCCTTTCTTCAGCTTCTTCCATGACGATTACCAATAAAACTAGTAACCAACCATCCTAATGATGTCAAACATTTATAATATATTTGGAGGCAAATGAACATTGTTCTCTAAACTATTTCCTGATGGCTGGGTGCACGAGTAATGTTCAGGGACCCTGAGAAAATTTGGAATTTTGACTGGAGTAGTTTGTGAGGCAGAACCATCTCAGCAAACATAGTTGAAGCTTTCCTGGATGAAGAACTCAGAGAAAACCACATCGGAAGTGTACTGAAATGTTGGATTATCTGATTTTTCAGAAGATCTTCCTTGATCAAACCTGATTTTTCTTAACCCTGGATAAATCCACAGACTGTCGATTACTGTGGATATAAAAGCAGAACCTCTTTCTTAAAGTCACATATCCTTGATTATGTCAAGATATTTTTTAAATATATAGGTTGGTTTATTCTAGTTTTTTTATAATCAAATGTCTATTAGCAATTATCATTTATTCATTAGTCAATAATTTAAAGATAAGAAAATAACATACAGTATTCAGAATCTATATTTATTTTACATTTTTATATGATTAATTATATTGTCAATAATTTATTCTTTTATTAAAACTATTATTTTAAAACTATATTTTTGTAATTTGTAATATGAAGTTTGTTCCCAGCCTTTTCTGCAAGGCCCCAAAGTTCAGAGCCACTCATAGCCCTGCTACTGCTTAGCCCTAAATAATCACACAAAGATTATATTAATTTTATGCTGATTGATCTATTGCTCGGCCATATAATATGCTAACTATTAAAAATTAAACTAACCTAAAAAAACTATATTTTTAATCTAAGACTGGATGCATTCTTCTCTTACTCAGGCCTACATATACTTTTAAAAGATATTATGACCCATTTAAAAGCTCTTTTAGTCTTAATCTGTTCTTACTGTGTATCTGCAACTTTTCTCTGCATGAGCTAAAAAACTGTTGTGTAACTTAGATTATAGCATGCTGGCACTGGCTTCTCCCCCTTAGTTTCTAGAGAATGTAGTCTAATGGTGAAGGTACATTTATCACCAGCTCTAAATGCTATGAATACTGTCCCAAATCTGAAAAGTTTCTGGGTACAAGCCATCACCAAGTAGTGTGCCTCTGACTGCTAAAAGACCCTATATTTATTTGGTTGTAGAAACACTGAAAAGAGCCACTCATTTTTGCTGCCCAAATCCAGGAAGCCATCTTTTAAAGGAGCTAAGCATCTCTTCATTGCCAACAAACAGAACCCAGTGGAGAAAGGACAGCTACCAAGAAGGCATAATTGACTCTGTTCTTGTGTTCATAGGTCACTACTCAGTGCCTAATTAGCATAAGCAGTGGAGGTGCAATAGCTGGGGAACATGATGCAATGTTCCAGCAAGTTGTGCAAGGGCTAACCACGCCCTACATCTCCCCCTTTTTGTTTTTCTAATGGCACAGACAGGATATAGCCCATACAGGTGTTCACCTCATGATGTGCCCACCACTCAAAGGCTGTTTCTTGCTGCCAGGATCCCCGAGACGCCTTCCTGAGTGCAAGGCCAGTGAGGGCGGCAGGGTGCAAAGGCTGTCTCAGAGGAGAATGATTCCCTATAGAGGTGCAATGGCAGCTAAAGCCTCTCTGTGCAAGGGCAATCATTATTAGCCACTAAGGGCAGAGAGCCAGGCTGTGGGAGAGTGCCCTGCATCAGCAGCCAAGAGTGCCTGAGTGAGTAGGACCTTTTCACGATGCTCTAATGCAAATACAGCAAACCAGCCAGAGGCAAAAAACAACCCCAAATAAACAGCAGACTGCAAAGATTCCCACTCCCACCCACTCCTTGAAAAAGGAAAGGGCAGAAGTGAGCCAAGAAGTAAAGTCCCCAAGTGTAACAGGCTCCAATTTTGTAGCATTCAAACATGTGATCTGGAACTTTTGCTTGAGGATCATCTTTTTGGCCTCCACAGACCAATTCCCACTGAAAAATTCTCCAATTCTTCGATTTTCATTCAAAGCATCTGAAGCAACAAGAGGGATAACACAAATGTGCCCTAACTTCTGTACACAGCCCACTTGTATTAGACCATATACATCTTCAATAGCCTCTTCTAGTAAATTTACTCTTTCGTTGATGGCAAGGATACCACTCAGCAAATGGGAATTAAACTGTGCTTGCTTCTCTAAAATTTCTGAAGTTTGAGCCACAATATCATTAATTTCCTGGGCAGACTTGACTTGGCTGGCCATGGCTACACCTGCAGTAACTGCTGCAGTTGCTGAAATGGCAATGGCAGCCACAATAGCAGCCTTAATGCTGAAGTCCCTCTTATGGTGAAACAGACTCGTCATAGGGAACTGCTCTGGGTCAGCTTCCACAGGCATGGGGACAAAGGTAGGCATTCTAACAACTACTGCTGTAGTCACCACTGATCCATTCCAATACCCTGCCAACCAACAATTGCCTGAAATGGTGCAGTTTTTTACTACAGTTAGTCAAGAGAAACATAAAAGGTGACTTCAAACACACCAAAGCTGCTGACCCTGTATAATTGCTAACCTCGTTTTTATAAGATGTTAATTTCAAATTCATCTTTGTTCCATTACCTGACTTCACCACACCTGACATATTATAAATCTTACCCAAGGATCCTTGCAAGTTCACAAGAGCAGAAACATCCGCACTGGCCCCTGCCTCATTAATCAATACCCAGGAAAAGAATGGCCATCCTTCAGTAAACCAAGTTGTGTTATCAGATTTCTCAACATTTCCCATATAGGGCCTCAAGCCAGGAGAGAGTTCAAATCCTGGACTGAGCTGTTTATTTCCCCAAGTTCTATCTTGGCAGGAAGTGAAGGTAGGAAAACTACTTATAAATGGTTGACAATAGGGAGAAACTATAGTCTTGTGGTATTTTGTCTTTTCTTATTATTGTTATATAATGGAACTATCCATTCATGAGTCAGGATCATGGTGGTAATATTCACCTCATGATTTTCATTATCTTCTGATCCTGTGCCAGAGGCGGAACCAGTAGCTATCTGTCCCAAAGCCTCAGTCAGCATATGCACGGGAACTTGATGGTCCTTTAGGGGGTTTACCCAATAAGTCAAGTTTTTTTCTGGCTAAAAAAATACAGTTATCATTCTCTTTAACACTAAAACAAAGTGACTGATTCAAATTAATATTACTAGCATTATATTCTTCCCAATCCGTGGAAAGGGGCTGGGCACAAGGGACATCCAATTCACATGAAGTGGAAAATATCATAGGGAGAACTCTGGACTGAGTATAGACTGGCATAGGTAATGGCCAGGTCCGACTAATCCCCTAGAGTATCATCTTTTCCACCTGAATCAGGGGGAAGACGGTCAGGAGTATCCATACCAGCATCACCCTTAGAGTCGACCTCAACATGTCTCATCAATCTTGATGGCACCCAGACTGGCTCCTGATTCTGTGGAGAAACACATAAAGATCCCCTGGATTGAACAATAACGCGATCCGGGCCCCACCATTGATTAGAAAGTACATCCTTCCACATAACTTTGCCTTGATTGTTGGGTTCTGACGTCATATGATGTTCGGCAATGGTTTCATTTTTATCGTTTAAATTTAGAAAATTTATAGTGAATAAAGCAAGAGAGAGCCTTTGTTTGGAGGTGTAATTCTCTGCTATTCCAACTTTTTTTTTGCAGGAAGTCCTTGAGCATACGATGCACATGCTCTATTATCCCTTGCCCTTATGGATTATAGGGCAGGCCTGTGATATGTTTCACTTGCATTTTGTGAAAAAATGAGGCAAAACTCTTAGATGCATAGGTTGGCCTGTTGTCTGTTTTCAGTGTATCAGGCTTGCCCCAAGAGGCCCAAGCTTCAAGGCAGTGGGTAATGACATTGTGAACCCTTTCTCCAGAAAGAGGTGTAGCGTGCATTACCCCAGAACATGTATCAATGGAGACATGCACATACTGAAGTTTTCCAAAGGATGGAATATGGGTAACATCCATCTGTCAAATTTCAAGTGGAATAATGCCACTGGGATTAACTCCTATTTTCTGAGCAGGCAAGAATTGCACACAAGCAGAACAGCTTTTCACAATATTTCTAGCTATCTCCCTAGAAAATTTAAATTTAGTTCATAAAACAGCAGGGGAAACATGGTATAAGCTATGAAACTCTTGTGCTTGTGTTTCAGAGTCCAATGCCACAAAAGCATGCATTGCCAGATCAACTTGTTCATTGGCTTTTGTCATAGGACCAGGTAACAAAGAGTGAGCTCAGATATGGGTAATATAAAAGGGATTGGATCGATGCAAAATCTCACCTCTTATTCCTGCTAAAAGTGATGCTACCATACTAGAGGGTTTAATATAGGAAACAATTTTGAAATTTTTAACAGCATTCACCAAATATGATGAATCAGATACCAAATTAAAAGACCCAGGAAAACATTTGAAAACCTCTAAAACTACTTGGCATTCTACTATTTGGGGAGCATTTGAACGGAACTCAACAGTTACAGGTGACCCTCCTTGTACCATGCAGGCTCCCTCCCCAGTCTTAGACCCATTCTTGTAGATAGTTAAGGCATTGTTCAACGGTTGCTCCCTTGTGATCCGAGAGAACACCACAGGCTGCTGAACTACGAATCTTAAAAGTTCACTTTTGGGCAAATGATTATCAATTGTACCAGCAAAGGCAAAAAACCAATATAGCCCATTCCGAGGTAGTGGCAGCCAATATCTCTACTTGTTCTTTTATATAAGGGACTATAAGTTGGTCAGGTGTCTTGGCAAAAGATGTAATAGATTGTTTAATGCCTAATAACACAACCTCAGCAGTCATGGATGGATAGTTGGACAAGGTTCTCATCCCTGTAGATTTAATATAAATCCACAGTAGAGGCCCTTCTTGCCAAAGAACACCAGTTGGAAAGCCTAAAGTGGGGAGGATACACATCCAAATGGTCTTGGATTCATCACAGCGCACCAACTGTGCCCTAGTAATTGCTTGCTGTACCATTTGAAGTGCTATCTGAGCCTCTGGGGTTAGCTGGCATGGGAAATTAAGATCTCAGTTTACCTCTAAAATATCAAATAAGGGTTTAAGCTCAAAGCGAGTTAATTTGAAATATGGCCGAATCCAATTGATATCCCCAAGCAATGTTTGAAAACCATTTAAAGTCCTTAAGCAACTGGTCCTAATTTCTACCTTTTGTGGTCTAACATGGGCATTCTGAATAATAGCTCCTAAAAATTCAATAGCTCCTCCCTTCTGTATCTCTGGAGCAATAAATAAACCTTTATCTTTTAATTCCTTGGTTAACAAACTTGATGCTAATTCTAACAATTCCATAGAAGGGGCTGCAAGCAAAATATCATCCATATAATGTACAATTCTAACACAGGGAAACTTATCTCTTACTGGCTGTAAAGTTCTATCTACATAAAGTTGACACATTGTAGGGCTATTGGCCATACCTTGAGGAAGAACAATCCACTGATATTGCTTATTGGGCTGTTCATGATTAATAGAGGGTAAAGTAAAAGCAAATTTTTCCTTATCCTGACTATTTAGGGGAATGGAAAAGAAACAACCTTTAATATCTACCGCTACAACAGACCAGTTCTTTGAAATAGCTGTTAAAGCTGGTAGACCCCTCTGAATGGGTCCCATGACTTGCATTTGTTGATTTATGGTGAGCAGATCATGAAGTAAGTGCCATTTTCCTGATTTCTTTCTGATAACAAATATGGGGGTATTCCAGGGGGATAGCGAGGGCTCTAAGTGACCCAGCTGTAACTGTTCCTGAACCAACATAGAGGCTGTGTCCAATTTTTCTTTTGACAGAGGTCACTGAGGTACCCACACGGGTGCAGTGGTCTTCCATGAGATAGGAATCATAGGCTCAGTAGCCCCTGTGAAAAACCCAAGCTTTGCTGATTGGTGTTTCCTTGAGCCTCTATTTGTGCAGTAATGCCTTGTAAATTATGCCCTAACCTTTTTAGGAACAAAAAAACCTTGATCTAATCATGATATTTTTTGCTGTGTCAGAATAATCATTAGTAAGCTTAAGATTCATTTGACTCTGGATATTCCTGCCCCATAGATTGATTGGCAGTCCTTCAACTACAAAAGGCTGGAACTTCTCCTTTTGGTCCTCTGTTTTCCATGTCAATTCCTTAGAGCTGATTCTAGGGGCATCTGCGTAACCTAAACCTTGCAAGGTCTGCGAAGATGTCTGAAGTGGCCATGATCGTGGCCAATCTCTAATTGCAATTATACTTCTATCTGCTCCAGTATCTACCAATCTTTGATATTTTCTCCCTTCTATTATAAGATCAAGCATAGGGCGGTTATTAAGAGATAGTGACAGAAAAGCCAAATCAACTCTGGTGGATCCAAAGCCCTTGGATCCCTGTTTTTCTGAGTATGTGGGGTAATTTTCATGGAAAAAGGGCAAGACTAATAATTGTGCAATGCGATCACCAGGGGTTATGGTAATTTATCCCTCAAGGGGATTGACACATTACTTTGATGACTCCAGTATAATCTGGGTCAATAACTCCAGGCATAACAATGAGTCCCCGTAAGGTGGAATAGGAGCGGCCTAACACTAGCCCAACTGTCCCTTTAGGGAGTGGCCCTTGCATGTCTGTGTCTAAGGGTTGTATTCCCATGCCTGTTGTTAGTACAATTCTGGAGGTGGCATGGAGGTCCACCCCTGCTGAGCCTGACGTGGCTCGTCATAGGGCCTGAGTGGTTGGAAATTCACTTCCTCATGGGCCCCAAATATTTTCAGGCCCTGAGACCAAGGGCCCGCTACCCCGTGTTTTGGACTAACTACATGGGCAGCAGGTTGAATGGGCTGCCCATTAATGTCCTTAACAGACCTACATTCATTGGCCCAGTGTTTGCCTGTTTTACATCTTGGACATGTCCCTGGAGTCTTCACTGATTGAGGCGGTTTTGTCCTTGTCATGGGGGCAGCCTCTCGGCACTGTCTTTTAATATGCCCGGGCTTGCCACACCGAAAACACACCACGCTGCTATTAGAACCTTTATTACCACGAGAAGCAGCCATCACAGCAGTGGTGAGTCCTGCATTTGATAAAGGTCTTCCGATTTCTCAGCATGTTTTCATCCAATATTCTAGGTCCTTTCCTTTGTGCGGGGTGATAGCCCTATGGCACTCTTTTGTACATTGCTCAAAAACTAATTGCTTTACTAGAGGCTGTGTGGTTTCCACATCACCAAAAATTTGCCCCGCTCCATCCATCATTCGAGCTACAAAGTCAGAAAATGGTTCAGTGCTGCCCTGTATTATTTTGGTTAGGTTCCCTGAGACCTCCTCCTTATTGGGCAGGGCTAACCAAGCTCTCATATTGATGGTGTTTATTTGATTATAAACTTCCACAGGATATTCTGTCTGATTATTTACCCATTGTCCTTTCCCTAACAGCATATCTGCACTCCATGCTGGCTGCCCATTGGCAGCATTCTCCCAGGCCTGACTATATGCCAGATCAGTCACTATTGACTTCCAGTATAAATACTGCCCCATAGTTAAGCAGGCTCTGGCAATGTCTTGCCAATCAGTGGGTGTTAAGGCATTGCGTGTAAGGCACTGCAGCAACATGATAGTATAGTTGGCAGCTACACCATCTCTTTTTGCTGCCTCTGCAAGGTCTTTAATAATCTTATGGTCAATTACTTCATAATATTGGCCACGTGTGGCTGGATCCTCAAACACAGGGAAGGCTGTGGTCACCCCAGACCACGCTTCCTAGGGGATGAATGTGCATTCCAACTTGTTCCCTAAAGGAGGGGGAGCAATAGCTCTAGCCTTTGCGGGATTGAAAGGTGGTGATCGGCTGAGCAGCAGGGGATCGTAGCGTTCTCACTCATAGGCTGCAGCCACCTTCTCTAGATCTTCCTCCTCCTCAGGGTCTAGCTCATCTTGAGATATATATATATATAAATCTTTAAATTCATCTAGGACTGGGTACAGTCCTGGCATTGGTTCTGAATTTTTCTTTTCCTTTTTCTTTTCCTTAGGCCTATCTTTTGTAGTCCCTGCGTCTCCATTTTCTGATGTGCTATCCTGGCATATACTGAGAGCCTTACATCCTCACTGAATAATGTCTTCATATTTTCCATCCTTTAGGCAATAATAGATCATACACCATAGCAGAAGGGTGCCTTGGGAAAGTGTTCCCTAAGTGTTACGTTTCTCTAGATCCCTGCCAAGTTTTCCCATGATGGAATAGTCAAACTGCGCGACACCCCGAACCATGGAGCACTGCTTTCTACCAGCAACCTGCTTATGGTTCTGCGGGAAAGCTTTAGCCCTTGGCTACTCAATATAGCCTGAATAGGTTCATGGAACTCGGTCTTGGGGTTGGCAGAGAGTTTGTTCCCCATCTTGCACTCTGATCTACGAGCGGCTTATTAGATCAGACACACATTTGATTTATCGCACGGCCAGGGAAGGCACTCCTTGCTGGGTTTGTGGTACCACAGCCACAAGCAGGCAAGAAAAATCAGGACAACTAGGATGAAAAAAAAAAAAACTGCAGCAAAGATCTCAGGCTCTAGACCTCCCAGGAGCACCCGTACATCTGGACAGACTACTTACCGACGGTC
The DNA here is from genome assembly GCA_004025045.1 of Sigmodon hispidus. NCBI lineage: Eukaryota > Metazoa > Chordata > Mammalia > Rodentia > Cricetidae > Sigmodon > Sigmodon hispidus. The sequence goes on from PVIH01011508.1 coordinate 13,109, forward strand.
CACTCCGTGTATAGAGTTCTGAATTGGTCTTCCCTGCAGGGTACAAAGATTCCTGGGTCTATGCACCACTTGTGGCGAGCCGCTTTCTGGCCTGCAGAATGACGAGTCACCACATGCATGATTTTTTTCAGATCACACTTTATTGGAGTACAGCTCAGTTGAGATAGAATGGTGGAAGAAAGACCCCGTGCCTAAAATGCAGCCTGCTTATATAGGGAAAGTGGGATGCGTGTAGCCATGTAATGCCTCATTAGCATATAGCTGGTGATAGGTCCAAAGTAATCCCTCATTAGCATATAGCTGGTGATAGGTGGTAAGGAGTGCCAAATTAGCATAGTCAGGGATCACAACGGTTAGGTCACTACTCAGCGCCTAATTAGCATAAGCAGCGGAGGTGCAATAGCTGGGGAATATGATGCAATGTTCCAGCAAGTTGTGCAAGGGCCAACCGCGCCCTACAGAAGATGATTTCATCATCAATATCTGATTATCCACCCAATACAATGAAGAAAATACTTGTGCATAGTCTTGGAATTTGAAGCAGTTTTCCACCTCAGAATACATGTTTCTCTGGGAAGGCCCAAGCTTTTTTGTTTCAGTATATATTTTTAAGTAGCCCCTTACTTCAGTTCTGTAAGAAGAATAGTTTTGAGCTGGTAACTTTGAAAAGACTAATTTTTGAAAGGTCTATTTTCAAAAGAGGAAATATTTTGTAATTACAAGTACTATAAATGAAAGCATCAACAGCAGAGAAATCTCTAAGGTTCAATCGTAGAGCTCCTGTCTGTGGGTAGAGGCAGGCTAGTTGCCTATAGACAGGAATCAGCAGGTGTAAAGATTATTCAGAAAAACAAAGAATTCTTATTACTGACAAGGAAGGCATCTGACTAATATATTCCTGTTTTAACATTAAAATAAGTAACCTAAGGAAAAAAATCTCTTTTCTACAATAATCATTGAGACACTTGGGGTGTGATATAAATGTCCAATATGCTCCAGTAGATGATCTTCTACTCATTTTTATTCAGACAAAACTAAGAGGACTCTGTGTTTTAAAACAAAGAATGAAGTTGAGAGGAAAACTGATAGAGAACAAAAGAATCAATTAGAGGGAAGGGATTAGAATAAATTTAATCAAAATATATGTATGTATGAAATTCTTCAAACAATAAAGGAAAATTTAAAATACATTTGATGTTGTACTCATGCATATGCTTTTGAAATGAATTAAAATATTCAAATTTGTTTTGAAATTAAAGAAAAATGCATGAGTGTGATATATTTCACAGAGTGTGCACAGAAACTAGCATACAGTTAAATGATATTTAAAAACTGCTAGCTTATTAATCAATTACTAAAAAACAAAGCATATTATCTACATACAAATGTATAACTTAGACAGATACCACAACATAATTTGTTTCAATTTATAGTATAAATCATTTTACTTTTGAAGCATATGAAGTTTAAAAGCAGGTGCTAAGCACTATGTAAATAAAAGGCTATTATTTCTATAGTAATATGATACTGTTTAGTAAAGTATTGAGATAATTAGAATATAATAGACAAGAAACATTGTAAACATTTTAGTGTCTATTTTACAAATATTTGTTACATGAATGATTTATGAAACTTTAAAAACATAAGTGATGGTTCTGATTACCTGTCCCAGTCAGTAGAGAGCTTGATGAGTAATTATGAGGATATTAATACAGATTTTTAACAAATGTTTAAAAAAAATGTCAGGGCCAACATGCCAAGATGTGAAGCTCAGACCTGTAAAGGTAGAGACAGGGGGATCCTTGGAGTTTATTGGTCAGCCTGTCTGGTAGAATAAATGAGCTCCAAGTTTGCTGAGAATTCTTGTCTCAATATATTAGATGAGAGCTGATTAGGAAAGACTCTCCATGTTCACCTCTTGCCATGATTAAACACACTTATACTTTTAGGCATATTATACACATCCAGATATATCACACATAATAGTATTTATTACATGGTTCTCATTTTAGATGTAGTATGATTCTGTTATCTATATTGTCTTCAATTTTTTCTCTCAAAAGTAAATATGATGGTATTTTACTTATAGTACCTACTCTATGATTGTGAATTATTACCTACTCTATCATGTAATTTATTAAAATAGCTGTAAGATCTGTGGATTTACAAAATTTATTTCTGCAACAAGGTTATCCAAAATCAAGTTATTTTCACATGAACACATACCTCTCCCAGGCACCATGTCTTATTCATGTAACTCAACATTCAAAGATTTAAATAATAAATATTTTCTTTCTTTGTATTTGGCATTATTTTTAGTTTGCTCATAATTCTTATTTTAACAAGTAAAATAAAAATTTTAATAACTTTAAATAAAAAAACAGTCTGATCTTTACAAGTTGTCATAGTTCTCTGAAAGAACACTGCTCATCAATTTAAAACAACACCTACCATTATAGCTCAACTTCAATACTGTGTGCATAAAAAAAGTATATGTTTAATTGGATGCAACTTCTCAACACACCCTGATGGCATTCTATAAATGGCATCGCTGATGAACTGGTAATAGTGAAACAAGATGAAGGACAAATGATGTCTGCCTCCTTGGGTTAAGGTAACCATTAAGGAGTGAAAAAAATCATGAGAGGATATTTGTGTTAAGATAATTTTGTGCATCTTGATTGTACTGACAGGTGTTCCAGCATAAATTATCTCAGACTTTAAATTGTTCATTTAAAATAGGTGCATCTCATTAGCCATAAAATATATTTCAAAACATCTATAAAACAATAACATGAAACATTTAACCTTTACTAACTATGTTTAAAATATTGGCTTTTCTAATTTTTAAGTCATAGTAAGGAATATATAGTATCTTAAAATATTTAAACAAAATATAGAAATATAATTTGCTATGACATTAATTCACTTAATATCTGTAACAAATATTACAAGGAAATGAAAAGAACAAAATATTGCAAAAAATTCAGTGGCATTTGAATTAAAATTTTTAAGAGAAAATTACAGATGGTTAACAAACATGTATCTATGTTCAAGTCTATGATCCATTTCCTTTAACATTTATTTGAACCTGCAATCTCTTACTTCAGTTATAGTGTTTACTTATTTATACATTTTATTTTTCATTCTTTTAAAACCATATTATTCTCAATGTCTAATACATGAAAGAGGAGATAACATCTGAAAATATAGATAGAAGTCTCATACTGATATCAACTTGATATCATGTATAAAAGTTAAATTCATTGCTACTACTTTAGAAATTCATCCAGAGAAAAGAAACAAAATATGATCTATCTATATTCTAAACATATTACACATCACCAACATTGAAAAGAGGACTAGTACTAAATTTACACACTTTAAAATGAAGTAAAATGCATGTTATGTTCTAATAACAATACAAAAGAATGATGACATGTCTTCTAACTGTGTTGCTTGTACTAATTTTACAATAGACATTGCACATGTATAGATGGAAAAGACCATGCCACATGCTTTTATAAAAGAAACATGAGTCAAATGAAATCCCAGAGTAACAAATCAATTCTAAATGTGGTATAATAAAATGTATGATTATTCCTTTTTACATTTACAGTGATATAGTTAAAGATAAATATTTATTTGAGGTTGAACTGGAAGTTGCTACATAGCCTAAGCTGTCATAAAACTCATAAAAAAATCCTCTTTCCTCAGCTATCCAAATGTACAGTATCATTTTGTTATGGTTATGGTTTACATCTTCAATGTTCTGGTGGTACCACTAAGTACTCAATTTATACTTTTTTTTCAAAATTAACAGTACCTGTGAGTAGATGATGAACTTGAGTTCTTTATTCTAACCAGGTATGAAAAACTGAATTTTTAATTTTTGTCTAAAGTATTTTTAAAAATTGCATAGTTGGTGCTTTGAGGTATATTTTTGTTAGAAAAAGTAGATCTAATTTTCACAAAAGTTTTCTATACTAAATTCATATAGCAGTTTTAAGTAAACTGTCTTTTGTTCTAAATTGTTAGAAAATGATTTTATCTGGGCTCTGTGAAAAGAAGAAGCATAAAATTAAGAAAAAAAGAAAAAACTGAATATTAATATGCACTGAATGATAAAATTTCATTTCCTACTATTTGTTCCTTGTACACTTTGTGATTACTGTCAATTATGAGTATTTGTCAAGTTGTTATTCTAGCCATCCCAAGAGATCCTGAAAACCTTTTAACTACTGACATTGTTCTTGATTACCAAGGAGAACTTTATTGTAAATGCAGATTACCGAAGACACCACACTTTGACTGCAGGACATGGAGATGTGTATCACAAATCAATACAACCTAGAAGCTCCTCCCTGCTTGCAACTTTTAATAGAACTAGAAAGTGTTTGGAAGCTGTGAGGGAAAAAAATTAACCATTAGACATACCGACTTTAGAGCTACTTTTGAGCAATAATTACTGGTATGGCAAAATACAAAACAGTATTTTCACAAAATATTGGCATGACTATAATGGCAGTAACCAATGTCTTTTTAAGTAGGATTTAGGTCTTCCCCAAACCAAAAAAAATGTATTTAGGGAATTCATAGTTCCTACTACTCTTATTTTATTAAGAAGTTTTGTTATTAAACTGCCTCCTAAGTAAATATTCATATACACTTAGCCCAATTCAACTCTCACTCCTAATCAGAAAAGCATCTTTTGAAGCAGATGTCCTTTAAATTAGACAGTTGATCATAGTGCAGAGATAGTGCTATATATCCCAATAATAGCTGATATAAAAATAGTACTATAATATTGTACTATAAAGCCAAGAAACTATTTGTGAGAGTAATTTAAAGTTTAATACCTAACTAACTAACAACCCTAACTAATATAGTAGTAAAACAAACTAGGCCTCATTATTGACTATTTAGGAAAAGTTGCAAAAGATTTGGCATAAACATGCATTAAATCAAAATCAAGATAGGTTCCAGCTTTTTAGGTATCATCTTTTACAGAGGTAAATGTGATAAAGAAAGTGTAGAGTGATAATAAAATTGGAAATACTATAACAAAGTATTTTTGCAACCCCTTCACTAGTTAACTATATTTATTTAAAATACTACACTGGGAATAACTACTAAAGCCTGTTTCATTTGTAGTTTTACATTTGAGATTCACTGGAAGGTTTTCAACTTGCTTTGGCACAGTCGCAGAAAAATGCTGAGCAGTGAGGACTACTCATGTTCACAGACAGATATGTTTCTTAACACTTCATTTCTAAAATAAATTAAACAAATATAAAGAAGTTACTTAACAAAACAAAAAGAAATTAAGTGGCAAATGACCCACCAAAAGAAAGATAAGTAGACTAGAGTAAATAGAGAGCTCTACATGAATTGATAGGAAAAAAATCAATGGGTCTGAGAAAGTACTGGGTACAGATAAAATTCTTTAGATGATACATTTCTGATATTTATTATTACTGTTTACTAATTTATAATGAACCTTTATTTATCAACCATAAAAGGACTATGAGAAGCTATTGATATTTTCCCTGTGGAGTTATTAAAAGATGTGTACTCACCCAAGATAATCAATGTCAGCAAAAAAAAAAACATCCAAATTTAGCTTGATAAGATAATGAGTTGCTGAGTTATGAATAAAGGAACATCAATGACTCAGTATCAAGTGCCTTATCCTAATGCCTATCCCAGTACAAAATCATTCCTGTCCAACTTGCAGACTGTTCTACTGAAGAGGGCCTAGTCCTCAGCATTGTCTGCTACTATTTTAGCCCAAAAAAAATCCCTTTGCAGCATTCTAAGCTTCCTGATTCTCCTGAGCTTCATTAGTTTTATAGTATTATGAATCTTCCAACTCTGTCAAGAATGGAATATTCCAAAATATTCCAAAATGGATTAAGTATATTAATAGCACTCTAACAATTCTCTACTTATCATATTTCTCTTCTGGTTATTCCCTGTACATTGTGATAGATTTGCTGCATCGATTTCTCTTTTTTTAAATTTTTGTTTTCATTTTATAGTTAAAACAGGCATGCTATGTAATACTTACCTGTTTTCAGTAACTTAAGAAATTATGGTCTCTATAAGGATTTCTTGTACTTTACAAAAAGTAGCATTTTCTTTCCTTACCAAAGCTACCATCAAAAATAAATTGTTTTCACATGTACAAATGTATATGAAAAACAGCTGTTTCTAAAATAAATAACAAAATGCATGGTCCTCCCAGTAGGATCTCTAACTTCCTTAGCCCCACATCTTAACTCTGAATTACAATACCAAATAGGAGTTCACTCCTCTAAAATAGGCCTTAAGATTCAATAAGAAAATAATTGGACTTTTTCATAAACATAACTAATGCATATGAGGATGTATTTTTCCTAGCATAACATGTTGGCAATATGTAGTGGATCTCATCCACAACAAGCAGGACTGCATATTACCTTCTTATACCACCTCAGTCAGTACAACTTGATTTTTTCCATGTCCTGAAAATAGAGAATGTTATATTTTTTGTCACAGAACATATAATATGAGTGACATTAGTCACAGAGACTTTTAAGGTTTGTGAATTCAATCTGGTAACTAACTAACTCAAAGAAATAATACATATCTGATGCTAGAAATTTTACTCAACAAAGCTTATGAATTTAGGAAATTATTTTGTCCACTCAGGCAATATACGTTGTTTCAGAATCTTCTCCAGTCTTATAGATTGTTTTTCCATATGCTTTCCAAAATGCCTAACATCCTCAATAGCTGCCATTATGCGATGACAAGATTTCACAGTTGGGCAGGGTCTCTGAAGGCTCTATGCCTTTCTAATTAATTATTATGAACTGATATTGAGATTGAGATGCTAATAGGGCTCACACAAACAATTCCCAAGAAACAGTTCAACACAGCAAGACACCACCAAGTCAACAATGCTGGATAGAAAATATGCTACCTTATTTAGCTCTCTATAGCTCTCAGACATGCTGCATGAGCTGCTTCATTTCCTCAGCCTGGGGACCACTCTGTGACTGTCTCATATCTCCTTACTCCTGAGAGCATTGGCTTGGAAAGCTCACATTGATTGAGCTGGCTTGTAGCCCTTCAGTACAAGGACTGTTCTCTCTCTTACCAGGCTGCCTCTTCAGTCAGACAGGCATGACCACAGTCCATTCCTCTGTTTTGACAGTCTCTTACCTTGCATTATTTTGTTTATGCTTTGGCTAGCTGGAGAAAAGGCCCAGGGCTGGGTGAATCAACTCCTTGCATGGCATACTTTCTTACAGGGAGAAAGGAACATACCACATTCTGGTATAATAAC
>PVIH01011508.1:20541-68912 GCA_004025045.1 Sigmodon hispidus
TTTTTTTTTTTTTTTTTTTTTTTTTTTTTTTTTTTTTTTTTTTTTTTTTTTTTTTTTTTTTTTTTTTTTTTTTTTTTTTTTTTTTTTTTTTTTTTTTTTTTTTTTTTTTTTTTTTTTTTTTTTTTTTTTTTTTTTTTTTTTTTTTTTTTTTTTTTTTTTTTTTTTTTTTTCTAGGAACTGCAGCTACATTTAATTTCAAATGACTTAGGCTGACCCTTTGTCTGCCTTTCTTTTGTATTTTCTCTACTGGAATGCTTTATTGCCTATGGACCTTATTTATGGGCTGACCTAACTGTTCATATCTTCCATAGCATTTCCTAGCTCATAAAGATCACATATAACCCTTACCAGTCTTGAATTCCTTGCTGATTTTACCTCTTTCTTTTCTTGCTCATGAACACAGTCCTGTATGACCTGGAAAGGTGAGCACAGACTACTGTCTCTTTAAAGAAAGTACTTTTTTCTAATTCTTTGAGAATTTCACATGCATTTACCAAATTCCTTCATTAATGCCCTTCTTTGTGTTGTTGTCTACCATTCTTTATATTTATGAGCCATGGATATCCAAGCATCCTTAATGGCTTCTATGTGTTGGTTCAAGAGTGACTAGCTTCCCTATCTTGCCTAAGATTATGTAGCTTCTGTCTCAAAAGAAAGAGGTGTTGATATTTTACTGATTTTATTTTTTCCAGGGCACTCAGACTTATTCCATCTTCCTATTTATCTCACAGTCTCATGCATAGACTCTGGCAGGCACTTTCCTTTACAATTTAAAACTCATTCTCAAGTAGTTTAGAGAAAAACAGTACTACCTAATTAGCATGTATTTCTTTCCAGGAGTATTTTTAAAACCACTGTCTATATGCTTAATTATAGATCTTCTTTTCTTCTATATTAAAGTTTGAATTTGAGAACTATCTTTTGTAATTTCTACCTATTTTCTCTCCTTTTCCTGTACAAACTCTTCCAATGAATTCTAAATTATCAGTATCTAAAAGGGGCTTTAATTCACTAAATAATTTGCATTATTTTTCCATTATTAAGTCTAAGAAATGGCTAATTAACATGCTTATATTATCCTTCTGTCTTAAGATCACTTTTGATTAGTTTGAATTATGTGTACATGTGTGCATCCATGTGTGAATATGCATATCTGAGTGAAAGTGACATGGCAAGCCAGAGACATCAGATTCCCTGGAGAAGTCTAGAGTTACTGAATAGTGCGAACTATCCGATGTGGTCTTGGGAGCCAAACTCCCATCTACTGCAAGGTAAGTAAAGACTCAACTTCTGAACCAACCCAAACCCCATCATCTTTACTTTTCAGGTTACCTATCAAGTTAGAAAGTAGTTCAAAGATAAAATCCAAATGTCTTTTTTACTGTAATTTGTCTATCTGAATTAGCTCATTCTGAACAGTCAGCTGAGCCTCCATTGCATGTAATAGTACTCACAGTAAGGGCCTTGCAGCTGTCACCACAATGTGATTACAATCCTTTCCTATAAATATTACTTTGGGAGTATATAATATGTTGTCTTATCTGTTAGCCATTTTGAAGATATTTGCCTGGCAGTTCTCATTTATAAAAGAGACATTTCATAAAATATAGCATAAAAAAACACAGCCACACTGGGAGTCTTCCAGAGAATACTACACCTTTAGAGAGCTCAAGCTAGGTTGCATGATTTGTTATCCAATGCAGGTAGCATGCAACTATCATTATAGGAAGAAGAAACTCTAAGACATGCCTCAGGAGGAAAAGAGCCTTAATTGAAGTGCTCCAGCTGATCCTTCACCCTTGGGTTTTTATTATGTTTTTTTTTTTTTCTTTTATCATAGGGAAAAAACAACTGATCCTTTTCAACTTATCTTTAGTCTGGCAATAATTGGTGGGAAGTAAGCCATGCAATAAGTTTTTGGAAAGATGTGAACTATGGCTATGCACCTCAAATAGGTTACAAACAGCAGACCAAAGGATGCACCAACTATATTGTATCCATCAATGCCATTTAACTGTAGCTCAATGAATCACTGAGTTCATTTGCTCACTCACAGGAGCTATGGTGAGGCTTTACTTACTTGTGGTGATCTAAAGTTTGTTATCTAATAAAGACTGCCTAAAGATCAGAGCATAGAGCCAGTCACAGCATTAGCCATAGTGGTAGCACACACCTTTAAACTTAGCTCTCAGAAGGCAAAAATCTACCTGGATCTCTGGGAGTTCAAGAGTAGCCTGTACTACATGAGATTCATCCAGTCCAAAAGAGAAACAGAGCAAAGTATTGGTAGCACACACCTTTAATCCCAGTACTTGGGATCTCATGCCTCTGCTTCTAATACTAGGAAGTATACACACCTTTAATCTCAACACTAGGAAGGTTGAGACAGGAGATGACACTTCTGGGCAGAGAAAGAAATAAAAGGCAGAAGGAGACAAGGGTTTGGCTCTTGACTTGCCTTTGCTTCTCTTCTCTTTCTGCTAAGGACTCAAAGCATTCAGTCTGAAGATTCCTTTTCTGCCTGAGGATTCTGTAGTGTTGAGACGTTTCTCTAGAGACTCATTCCTCTGCTTCTCTGATCTTCTGGCTTTACCTCAATATTTTTTCTGTGGGTTTTTATTATAAAACCAATTAGGATTCGTGCAGCACTTACTACAGTAGCTGAATCACTAAAGAATTCACCCCTCAATATTCTCAAATAGCCCTTAGGTGGCTTCAACAAAGAATCTCCTCTTTGCCAGCAATGGGCATCAAGGGTCTTATGACTTTCTTATCCTCCTATGAATTGTGTGTGTCCTGGGAGCTTCCTGGATATTCACTTCCAGTGAAGCCCAGTCTCTCTTAAATAGTAAATATTTCAACTTAGATAACATGGCTATGCAAGTGTTCAAGAAAACTATAAAATAAATTAAGATATGAAATAAGAAATGTCTCAAAATATAAAATTAAAAGTCAAAATTATAATGAGATGATAAATTAATGGCTGATATTATTTTGGAACACACACCAATTTATTTTCGACTCATTATCACTGAAATTCACTGGAGAGAAAATAGTTTTGTACTTTGGATTAGATGGCTTTTTCCTGCACTGCCCTGAAAGATCAGCTACAAAAGAAACCAGTTTAAAGTACTTGTTTCCAAATAACTTAAGAGGAAAATTAAGTATGTTTTTTACTTAGCAATTTCCCTAATATTAGGAAGGAAATAACAGAACTATATTAGAGTGACATATTAGTAAACACTGATGAGAAGTCTGTTATTCTGAGCAGAAGAAGCTAAATTGGGGTCATGACATCAGCTGTGAACTCTATGGTTAATTGTCTTTAGTGTTTGGTGCTTATAGTGAGGCAAAAGCTCAGAACCAGAAGTGTGTGATGCAGTGACCAAAAGCATCCAGTAAATCTCACCTTTCCAATGACAAGGCAACTGAGTGGAATGCTGAAAATTGTAGTTTTTGGAAAATAATAACAGCACATGAGAAACTATGGTGACCTAATGCATCTGTCTTTAAAGAGCCTCTACAGGAGATGCCTAATTGTCATGAGCTGGGAATTCCAAAGAGTAACCCTGACCAAAGTCTATCCTGGTCAGTATTTTATTTGCTTAATGCAAATTTGGCTAAAAATTGTAAAACTTGTTTTTCTTTTGCGTCTCTCAGGGTTAAAAAGTGCCAGCAAAGTAAAGAGAGAAATAGGTAGTACAGAATCCAATACTCTTCACCTATAGTAACTTCACCTGAAGTAACACCCTTCAATAACCTAAGTCCTTTCCACTACATGTCCAGTAGCATTACTTGCTGGGAGCGATAAGCTTATAATAGAGAAACTTTTCCCAGGCACTTAAAGTTTAACCAGCCACACTATTTTATGAATAGAAAAGTTTTAGATCAAGCAACTAAAACCTGAAAAGAAATAAATCATGAATGACAACACTAACACAGAGATTTTGGATGCTAAAAATACTTACAATGCATCTCCTAATATCACTCAAAAGTCTGCGTAGATCAGAGTTCATGTTCATCTTTTAAAGGCAGAGATAATTTCAGTAATACTTAAGCACTATCAGAAATGAAAAATAAATTTAAAAAAAAGTAGCTACCACTTTATCTTTTCAGCACTCCTCTGTTAGGAGGGCATTTTATATTCCAGGTTTGAAAAATAAAACCTAAAATAATAGTCTCTACAACTAAAGAAGAAAGAAAAGATACTCTGTAGGTATTGTGATCATTATCTGTAATCTCAGCAAGAGGTGGGGAGCTGAAGAAAGATGATAAGGCGTTGAAGGTTGTCCTAGATTTTACAGATTCTGTATCTAAAACAAACAAAAAGTAAAACCTTATATTCTTTAAAGATTACATTATTTGGTACTTATTAATACTGAAATTCTATCATTTTCCAAATAATGTCAGGAGTTAAATTAATTTTAGAGCAATATATTGGCTCTTGGCTGTTGTCTTCTCTGTGATCAATGAAATGGTGAGACTTCCAAATTCAAGCAGTCTTCCTGTCACAGCATCCCAAGAATGACTACACGTGCCACCACACAACATATGCTTTGATTCTCAGTTATTTATTACACTTTTGCTTTTATGTGCTTGATGATAATAATTCTCATTTAATGTAGATATATGTAAATTTGACAAATTAAAAATCTATAATCAAAAGAAAAATATTTATAATTGGCTTAGAAATATTCTATTTTTAGTTCCAAGGTACAAACATGATCCTATATTAATATTGTAATATTCATATTTCATGTGATGCTTCAATTATCTTGATGTTATTGATGCATATTGATATAAATTAAACAGCTCATAATATCTTATTGCCTAAAGTAATTTATCAAAATTTTACTGAGCATCTGAAACCAATGTTCTCTCTAATTTTAGTTTAAGAAATTATAAAGTACCAGTTTTTTGGTGATATGAGTGACTATGTAGTTTCTGAAGATACCTATTTCTGTCTGTTTTTAAACAGAGCTAGTAATGTATCTCTGACCAGCCTAGAATGTACTGTGTAGACCAGGTTAGTTGCCAAATCACAGAGATAATGTTCTTCAGCCTCCTAAGTTCTGGATCTAAGGTTTATCCCACTATGCCTAGTCCAATTCACATCTTTTAACCTTATGTTGCATACAACTAGATTATTATCTCATATGAAACTGTAATATAATGATATTGATAATAAAATTGATTTCTAATATCAAATGAAAAATTAAAGACCTTTGCTGTTTTTGTTGTGCTTTTTAGTAATTTGGGATGAAAATAAAAAATGCTGTTAAGGTTTTTTAATTGAAAATAGATTTTTTTCTTTCGTACAATACATCGAGGCCATTCCTTCTGCTCCTTCCAGGTCTTTCTCTCCACTGTTCCTCTCCCCTGATCAACTTCCTGTCAGAGAGTAGCAGGCCTTCAGGAGGCAACAATTATACACAAATGACAAATAAAGACAGTCCTCTTGGGATTCTTTTCTTCCCATTGGTTTGCCTTGTTTCAGCCACTTATTGTTAGAAACTCTGAACAGGGGTGCAAATTGTAACAGATTGTGAATCATCTCATTTACACTTTTAAAAAGTAATACTCAAGTTCAAGCAAGGTGTGAGAAAGAGCATAATGCAGGAATGGATAGAGATTCATTGTAACATCAAAGGGAGACCAGTACAAAAGAGTTAGTCTCTCAACCTCACATTATTTGTCATACACTGCTTCATGCTTCAATTCAGCAAATAAGTCCACACATTCATTTCCAGGTCCTAAGGATGAACAAAAACCAAACCAAAAAGTTTTTGCACTTTGACAATTTTAATGCCACCATTCTCAATGCACACGGGTGCAGGTGGGGTGGAGGTTCATTGGCTCTTTTATTAGAATGCCTTTGACAAGTCCAAGCCATATCTTTCTGTGTGAAGAAACAAGGGTCAGCTGTGCTGAATACTCTGGGCAATGACAAAAGCCTCTCATCACATATGTATTAAACTCTTACAATAATACTTCTGGATCCTTTTTTATTTTCTTGCTTCTCAGCTGTGTATTTGGAGCCAGTCTTAGTACACCAAGCTAAATGGTAGAGACATATGCTCAAGTCAGCCTATTAGCCTGCTAGTCTGAAAAATAGTAATGATGAAAGACTCTTAGTTTTATGCACTTTAGCTAGGGAAACAGGCCACACCTCTCTGCCATTCAAGGCTCTTGGATGTTTCTACTTCATCATGAATTTGTTCAATTCTCATCACCTTATACTGAAAGCATTAATATTTTTGTTGATTTATCATAATAAACATCATTTATTTGATCAGTGTATGCACAATCTGCTTTTTTTGTGTCTCATCAATTTGTTTTTTCTGTCAAATAGTCAAAGACTTAAAACCAGACAGCTTGATTTAAACACACACACACAGACGCAAACAAACATGCATTTCCACATAAATATCCAGACACTGACTACATATTCAAGTTACTAAAAAATAATTCTTAACAGTGCTCTAGAAATTACTTGGAGGCTGCATATCTGTATATGGATTATAGTGCTTCTTCATTTTTTTTTGAAATTTACTTTTTGTCTTTAAAGGTAATGTTAGATCCAATGAATCATAACTTTTAATGAGATTTACCTGGAATCAATACTATAGTTTCATAAAGATTCAAAATATTCTTTTACACCCTTTGTCTCTCAAGTCTAGGACATACTTCATAATCTTCATATGAATGTTACATGGCATTTCTACTAACTCGGAAACTTAGAACAAAAATATTAATAAAACCACAAGCTGTTATCTCCACTTGTTACAAACCAGAAAACTTACATTATAATAAAAACACTTTTGTAAACAAATATTCAGGACTACTTTAGACTATACACACTATGTTTGCAATGAATATTTATAAAAATTGGACACTTTGTAATAAGAATTTGTACACTAATAGAATAAAATAGGAACTGATGTAATAGAATGGGATTATGTGTGTTACATAACATTTATTAGCTATAAATACATACATACCACACATATGTTAATATATACACATATAATATATGATACAATTTAATGTATCCATACATATTTTATATATAGATATATTTGTGTTTATATAGATAAATGATAGATAGATAGATAAATAAATAGATAATAATGTTACATTGTTAACATATAAAATCATAATGACAATAGTATTGGCATTTGTATTACATAATATGACATCACCCAAATATTTTCATTATTAGTTTTCTTTTATTGTTGTTATTTGAAGCCAGGCATTAGTATTTATCCCTTGTTAACTGGGAACATGTTTTGTAGACAAGGCTGGCCTTGAACTCACAAAGATCAAACATCAGACTCTTCTTCAAGAATGCTTATATTGAAATAATCCACCATTATTTTAAGCAATTATTTTTAGTTTCAGCATGTACATAAACAAACATTTCAAACAAAATATTATTTTTTAACTTAACATTTTTCTTTTTAAATCATATAACATGTTTTCTTTTTAATAAACTATTACCTTCAACATTTTTACATTTAAATCCTATGTTTATTAGTACATTTAAACATCATGATGTTTTCAAAATATTTCATACTCTCTTTGTACATGTCTTTTGTCTTTTTTACATTTGGGAGCAGTTCCTCACACAAATTTGATTTCACAGTCTATAAAGCCTGGTACTGGCACAAAAACAGACTTGTGGATCAATGGAATCAAACTGAAGACTCAAACTTTTACCCACACACCTATGAATGCCTGATTTTCAACAAAGAGGCCCAAAATATTCAATGGAAAAAGATAGTATCTTCAACAAATTGTGTTGGCATACCTGGATGGCAGTATGTAGAAAATTGTAAATTGATCCAAGCCTATCAACATGCACAAAACTTAAATCAAAGTGGATCAAAGACCTCAACATAAAATCATCTACACTGAACTTGATAGAAAAGAAAGTAGGAAATACACTCCAATGCATAGGCAAAGGTGACCACTTCCTAAATATAATAACAGTAGCACAGACACTAAGAACAACAATCAATAAGTGGGATCTCCTAAAACTGAGATTTTCTGTAGAGCAAAGGACACAGTCATTAAAACAAACCAGCCTACAGAATGGGAAAAGATTTTTCACCCACCCTACAAGTGACAGAGGACTGATCTCTAAAAAATATATAGAACTCAAGAAACTAAAGCCCAAAACCTCAACAACCCCATCAAAAAAAATGGGTGAAGAACTAAAAATGGTATTCTCAGCAGAAGAATTACAAATGGCTGAAAGACACTTGAAAAAAAAATACTTGACATCTTTAGCCATCAGGTAAATGGAAATCAAAACAACTTTGAGATATTACCTTACACCTGTCAGAATGGCTAAGATCAAAAACACAGATGACAGCCTATGCTGGAAAGGATGCAGAGCAAGGGGAACACTCCTCCATTTTCAGTGAGAGTGTAAACTTGTTCAGCTACTTTGGAATGTAGTATGGAGGAGGTTTCTCAGAAAACTGGGAATCACTCTCCACAAGGATCCAGCAATACCACTACTGGGCATATACCATAAAGACACACATTCACAACCCCAAAACATTAGCCCAACTATGTTCATAGCACATAGAATTCATAATAGAAAGAACCTGGAAACAGCGTAGGTGACCCTCAAATGAGGAATGGATTAACAAATTGTGTTACATCTACACAATGGAGTACTACTCACCAGTAAGAACAAATGATATCCTAAAATTCACAGACAAATGGATGGATTTGGCAAATATCCTCCTGAGCAAGGTATCACAAACTCAGAAAGATAAGCTGGGGATGTACTCACTTATTAGTGGATTTTAAGCAAAAACATTTTCTTTTTCATTGAAAAATAATGGTCCAATGAAGTGAAAGCACACACATACACAAAACAAAACTTCTGGTTTGTCTGTAGACGGATTGCTTAGCAGAAATTTGTGGTGCCCATAGTGCATCCATGGACATTATCTTTTCTTTATCTGTAACTGATCCTAAATTGATCAGCTTGAGAAGCCTTAAATTTTCTTTATGTTTCATGTATTTTAGAGAAAAGAGAAGTTTTATTACTATATGGGTACTTTTGTTATCTATTCTGAAAATCTTGCTTGTTTTTTAATTTGAAACATCCTTATTTATCCCAAAAACTAGAAAACAGATTAATTTCAATATGTACAGCCCTTGAAATTGTGCAGAATTACCAGCATTGTCTTTTTTTATTATTATGAATAAAGTTATATTTTTATACATGTATCCCCTTGTTTAAACTGCTTTTTTATATAATGTTTAATATTGATTTTCAAAAAACAATTAAAAAGGAAATATCAAATTTATCTTCATTATGAGACAGAATCTTGAATATAATGTCTTATATCTAATTAATCTCAGAAAGCTACATGTTGAGCAGTAATGCTTTGAATGCATTTTAGTGAACACTTCATATGTACAGAAATAAGTATAAGTCCTACTTGGTGATTGGATATCATTCTTTAGCTATTATAATCAATATTCTATGAATTTTGCTTTCTCCTTTTATTTTCTCTGAAGAGAAAGCTCTATATCATTTAGTGCATGCAATATCATGTAAAGGTCAATATTCTGTGCTGTGTGTGAAAGAACCTATTCAGAATAAAGATTGGTGTGGTAAAAACTGTGAAGCTGAATGTCTTTCAGACCAGTTGAGATAATGAAGATTTATAAAGCAATAACAAATTTAACCATATAAAATGTAATGCATAGGATTTATCATAATCTATGTGGCTTTACTATAAGATACTTGAGGTGTATGTAGTTGCTCTTAGATCACCATTAATAACTCCAACCCAAGAGCCAAAGACTATGTATATATGCTGTGACTATTTTATTTCTCATTAATAATACAGATTAATACAAACAGCTGAAAATGTCACAAAAGACTATGCCTCTTGTAGAAATGTATTTCAATATCATTTAATTGCTATCTTCATTTTAGTACTGGAACTGTTTAAAAAGAGATAAAAAGGAATTATCTATTGCACTGCATATACATTTTGAGGGTTCAGCTTTACAGAAGTGCTATGGTAAATAGGAATTTTAAACTTATTTTTCTACTTAAAGGGTTATATTTTTCTATTGAAGCTTGCTGTGCCTTTATAAATTATAAAACTAAGCAGATATAAACATCACAAGTTAGTGTTTTTCTTTACTCTTACATTCCTGGATAACATAAGTATTTTCTAGATACAAAGTAATACAGTAAAATTTCTCTCATTGGTTTGCACAGAAAGGAAAAGTAATCATTGTTCAACCCCTAATGTCTTGCCATGCTTGCTTTATAGCTAAGTCTGTTCTCTAAAAGGGAGTCTGAATATGACATTAAAGATACAGACTGTTCGTTGCATCAAAGAGCAAATGTGATTGCCCTTATAAAAGAGTAAATATTAATGCATGATAAAGAACAACAACAGGATAAATCCATAGATATTTAGTAAAAATTAATTTTTTAAAAAATTAAATTTTGGCTGCAAAAAAAGAAAAGAAGAAGGAAGGTTTAATGCCATTGATTGCTTCATGGACTTTATTTTAGTGTTTTTGGTATTACTTCAATGTAGCTTTTTTCCTTTCTGTTAACAATGGTGGAGTCATATCCTCCATTTATATATAAATCCTGAATAATTTTTGTTAACAGCATTTTATTTCAAATAATTATATCTAACTTCAAAACTATCCTAATTCTCAGTCATTTTTTGATTCAAATCTGGCCCCAGGAAAGAATACCATATCTCAGCTTTTAAGGAGTGTTCCATTCCTAAGGAAGAAAAGTTTGCAGAATGTCATCTCCGCTAGGTAAGCCAGGCTTTTTTCTGCTCAGCTAACTATCTTTCATTTATTTTCTTACAAGATTTTGTTTTGGTGAAGCTGTATTGGTGTTTATACCCTCCTTTGACAGACTGAAAGCCACTCTTTCAAATCCAATTACACTATGATTTTCGTGTCTTTTTCAACACTATCCTCCTCTCTGAAAGTATGTACATCACTTTCTGACTATGATAGAGTATACACAAAATGTTTTTTTTCATAATTAGGTTTTGAAATTAATAGTTCAGATTCTGTCTTGATCTTGTAACTCACAGTTAATAAATTGGCCTAGGTCTAGGCCTATATGCCCAGGGATCTGTTCGTTTCCTTGCAATTAATGAAGTCTTTCAAATCAAAGTGTTGAAGTATGACGTTTGAAGTGATGTTGCATAGACCTTCTGCAGTTTGGGCTTACTGAAGTGGCAAGAAGTGATGTTAGATTGAAGGGAGCTCTTTGCATAGAAGCTGGCAAAATAGAACTTCCAAAGGGTCAACAAGGATTAGATAAATCATACTTGACTCTTGTCCACTTTCAGAGGTATATCTGAAATCTGTGGTTTAAAGCCCAAAAAGGACCCTTAAAACCAGTTCTAACAACCTAGCCACAAAACCTTTGATCTACAATCAGTCCTGCCTACAATGTTTACTAGGGCAATATGGCACAGAACTTGAGGGAGAAAACAGCAAACAGCCCATATACAACACTGCTTTGATTAGCAGGATATTAGAGAGCCCAAAGAGCAAGTGCAGAACCTAACATGACTGGTTAAATTTATGGGGAACACAGCTAACTAGCCTGATAAATCCATGGTTGCTCTTTTCTAAATTGGAAAGCATAAACAGAGTCTACAGGTGTTTTTACCAGGTCCTCTGTATATATTATTGCTTTTCACTTTAGTGACACTTATAACTGTGGGAGCAGATATATTTTTGACTCTTTTTTTCTGCCTTTGGGACTCTCTTCCTATTGGTTTACCTTGTCTGGTCTGGGTGTGAGGATTTTTGCCTTTTCTTACTGTATTTTGTTTGGTTATATTTATTATTTCTTGGAGGCATGGTCTTTTCTTAAGTGAGATGGTAGGAAAGTGGATCCAGGAAATAGGAGAGGTTGGTGGTAGCTAGGAGTAAGGGAAGAGGGAAAATATGTGGTTGAGATGTGTTGCACAAGAGAACGTATTTTCTATTAATAAAAAGTTCCCAGCCACAGTTATGGTCTATAAAGAGTTGCATCATTTCTTAACAACCATTTAAACTAATCTTTTTTTTCTTTTATGTAAATAATGTCTTATCAGTTGTAAGTAAAATCAAATAAAGATTCATAAATGTATTGGGGTCATTTTGTTTAAGAGGACACATTATTCACACATATTTCAGCAATATTATAGTCATAGGAAACATGTAAATTGTGATTATCAAATCAATGTAAATAATGTTTCCGTCTCTTGATGTGTGTTGATAATATTGGCATTCTCTTGTTGTCACCTTAAATATATCTTAGAGTGATTTCATGCAAAATGGCACTACTGCACTGCAGAAAACCATGGCTACGTCTTTTTCTTTATGTGTGAGCTTCTTTATTTTTTTATTAAGAACAAAGAAGTCACACTTTCTATCCTTGTATATTTTTATTCAAAGTCCCTTCCCCCTCCATCACATCAGACAATTATCTCTTCTCAAAAACTCCCCATCTCCCAACTCACTGCGCCCCCCCCCCACCCGGGACTGCAATAGGCAGTCCCAAGGTGCCACTGTCCCAATATTGCTTAGTTCAACCTCCAATCCTGACAGATCTAGTTATCTTCCCCCATCCTCAAGACTGAGTCAGGTGTTCCTCTAGGGGGAGTGGGATCCAAGGAGTCATCTTAGATGTTTCTGATCCTAAGCAGTTCAGCAATTATGGTTTGAGGCTTGGGCATGCTTTGTTTTTGTCTGGTTTGTTTGTTTGCTTGTTTGTTTGTTTAGAGTCCACTAATGAGTGAGTACATCTCCTGATTATCTTTCTGGGTTTGTGATATCTTGCTCAGGAGGATATTCTCCAAATCCATCAATTTGCCTGCAAATTTTAGGATATCATTTATTCTTACTGCTGAGTAGTAATCCATTGTGTAGATGTATCACAGTTGGTTCATCCATTCTTCAGTTGTGGGGTATCTAGGTTGTTTCCAGGTTCTTGCTATTACAAACGACGCTGCTATGAACATAGTTGAGCTAATGCCTTTGGAGTGTGACTGTGCATCTTTAGGGTATACACCCAGAAGTGGTATTGCTGGGTCCTTGGGGAGATTGATTCTCAATTTTCTGAGAAACCGCCATACTGCATTCTAAAGTGGCAGAAAAAGCTTACACTCCCACCAACAATGGAGGAGTGTTCCCCTTGCTCCACATGCTCTCCATCATAGGCGTATATCTGTGTCATTTATCTTAGCCAAACTAACAGGTGTCAGGTGGTATCTCAAAGTTGTTATGATTTGCATTTCTCTGATGGCCATAGATGAGTGCTTTTTCAAGTGCCTTTCATCCATTGGTAATTCTTCAGCGGAGAATTCCCTTTTTAGATCTGTACCCCATTTTTTTAATTGGGTTATTCAAGGTTTTGGGCTCTAGATTCTTGAGTTCTTTATATATCTTAAAGATCAGTCCTCTATCACTTGTAGGGTTGGTGTAAAGCTTTTCCCACTCTGTAGGCTGTCATTTTGTCCTATTGACTGTGTCCTTGGCTTTACAGAAGCTTCTCAGCTTCAGGAGATCCCACTTATTGATTGTTGATTTTAGTGTCTGTGCCACTGGTGTTATATTTAAGAAGTGGTCGCCTGGGCCAATTTGTAGAAGTTTATTTCCCACTTTCCTTTTTATCACGTTTAAAGTGGCTGAGTTTATGTTGGGGTCCTTGATCCACTTGGATTTGAGTTTTGTGCAGAGTGACAGGCTCGGATCTGTTTGTATTTTTCCACACACTTCCATCCAGCTATGCCAACACCATTTGTTAAATATACTATCTTTTTTCCATTGAATTTATTGGGCCTCTTTGTCGTAGATCAGGTGTTCATAGGTTTTTGGGTTAATATCTGGATCCTCAATTCTGTTCCATTGATCCACAAGCCTGTTTTCATGCCAGTACCAGGCTGTTTTTATTACTGTTGCTCTATAGTATAACTTGAAGTCAGGGATGATGATGCCTCCTGAGGATCTTTTGTTGAGCAAATTTTTTTGGCAATACTGGCTTTCCTGTTATTCCAAATGAAATTGAGTATTGTCCTTTCAAGGTCCAAAAAATAATGTGTTTGCATTTTGATGGGCAGTGTACTGAATCTGTAGATTGCTTTTGGCAGAATTACCATTTTTACTATGTTGAACCTGCCTATCCAGGAATATGAGAGAGCTTTCCATTTTGTGATATCCTCTTCAATTTCTTTTCAGTGATTTAAAAATTTTTCTCAAATAGATCTGTTACTTCTTTGGTTATAGTTACTCTAAAGTATTTAATACTATTTGCAGCTATTGTGAAGGGCAATGTTTCCTTTATTTCTTTTTTCAAATGAATCCACAATATACCTAAATGTTGTAGTAGGTTTGCTGGACCCTGTTTGGGGCCATTGGTTTGGAGCCTGGCCCATGGCGGCTTTTGTCCCCCAAAGAAATGAATCAGACACTTACATTGACTTCATACTGTTTGGATCATGTCTCAAGCACATTACTATCTAGCTCTTTCATCTTAAATCAACCCATTTCTATTAATCTGTCTGCCATGTGGCCCAGCCTGCAGCTCACCTGGATTGTTACATGCTGCCTTTTTGGGGGGTCTAATGGAGACTGACTAATTCCACCCTCCTTCTACCTGTCTGTCCTCTTATTCTCCACCCACTTCTATGGTGCTGTGCATAGGCCAAAACAGACCTATATTTACAGCATACAGAGAACATTCCACCATACTTCCTCTTTTCTCTCTAATCAAAAAGAAAGGTTTCAATTTCCATATATCAAAATTACAACAGAACAGCTCTCAAGCAGGAATTACAGCCACAATATCCAGTAAATTTGAATTCACAAGATTAAAGAGACTATTCCATTATCTACCTTACCATTGTGAGTCTAAAGTTTCATATCTAATATACCTTTTAAACCAAAAAAACTATAGCTATAATTCTTAAACCTTCAACCACATAAAAGACCACAGAAGGATATAATATTATCCAAATAAACAGGAAGTGCAAGCAACTTCAAAAGTCTAGAAAATGACAGAGATGACACCTGTCTGCCTGGACAGTCATCCAAAGTTCCTTTGTAACATTGGGGCATCATCTTCAGCCTAAATGACCAAAGTCTCTGGCATACCTTTCAGTGATGTAGGAAATCTGACACAGAACATTAGTTGCTTCTCCTTGTGTCCTGAAGAATGCCTGGAATTTTTTTTTCTGCAAAGCAGGATCACGAAGGACCATCTAGGCTTGTTCTGCCAACATTCAGAGGAAGTCACTTTCCTATGGAACGTGCATGTCCAGTTTATACAGCATACTATCTAGCAGTCAATACCAGAACAGTTTCTTGTCTAGTGGCTAAGTGTTGCCACAAAGTAAATTCCACATGAAGTTTCTTCAGTGCCCATCATTTTCCTGAAAAACATTAGTGCTGCCAGGAGCAGAACTGTCTCACTGTCCAGAAAAGTCTAAGTTCTTAAAATAATTTAAATGCCATATTCTGCATATACTTGAAGTGTTTGAAGACTACCTAACTAATTGAAATATATCTTTGTATACCTACAAAAACCTAATTAACATGACTATAAGTTTGGTTATCATAGATAACTATTAATCTGCATTTCTCAATTACACATTACAATTTTAAATGAGTTACATCATCATCATACCTTAATCAAGAGTAGACAAATACATACAGCATAACAAAATTGACCTTAAGTTTATATCAATAAACCAAAATCCAGTTATCTCTTCTAATCATTTCTATAACATATCCTCCCCCATTTTTTTTAAAAAAAAAGATTGACTATGACCAATAACCATTTATAATGAAAACAAACATTAATAAAGAATATTTTGGGAAATTGAACATAGCTTTCTTTCTTTTACTAATTCATGCTGACAAAGGATATTGTTGATCTCATGGGGTCTTGAGGCTGGATCATCTCAATTGACAACTTGGCAGCTAAGAATGTTCAGGTGGCCTTGACAAATGAAACCACATTTGCCTGGAACCAATCCACATGTTTTGATCTCCTGTGGAGACAAAAACAAAAACTCTTTTCCCATGCAACATATTCTTATAAACAGATTTCAAAGTCAAGATATCTTTAAAATATAAGTATTTGTTTTGCTTAGCAGCCTTAGCAATCACCCATCTTTCTGCAGTTAGCTCATTAAAAGTTAAAAAATTAAAAGAAAACACAATAACCATAATATATTCTCTCTGTTTATCTGCCATCTTTATGTGGCCTTCTATCTATCTATATTTCTATTTCTCCTTTTTAAAGGGCTTTCTTTACCCTTTTCTCTCTCTCTCTCTCTCTCTCTCTCTCTCTCTCGCCTATGCGTATTTTACATACATTGTGCCCCGTTTAGAGGTTTTGTGAGTCTAAATCTGTTTTATTGAGAATCCTTAATCATTTTCTAACCCAAAGAGTTTTTAAAATGTTGGTATCACTTTAATTTGCTGACTCTGCCCCTTTTGGTGGCATTTCAATATGGATGAGGTGCCTGCTGCATCTCTGCTGCTGCCTGCAACCAGAGTGGACTCAGGAAATGCTGCTACCAGAAAAATCATTTTTAACTCTCTTTCCGATCTGTTCAATATAAGCAGAAACCTTAACTCAATCATACTTATGCCAAGCCTTCTATAAAACATATGAGTTTAAGCTGTGTGCTGCAAAGCCGCCATTTTTAAATTCTAGCCTGAACACCGTGCTGTCTCTGTACCATAAATAAATTCAGATATGCAATTTAGAAAGCTGCTTTTGGCTCTGTTTCAATGATCTATAATGCTTTTTAAACTTTCTCAGGTTTTCTCTAACCCTAAACCTAACCCTAACCCTAAGGGAACAAAGGAAGATTAAAGTGATACAAATTGGAAAAGAAGAAGTGAAACTATCTCTATTTGCAGATGATATGATTGTATACATAAGTGACCCACAAAATTCTTCTAAGGAACTTCTATGGCTGATAAATACATTCTGCAATGTAGCAGGATACAAGATTAACTCAAAAAAATCAGTAGCCCTTCTATGTGTGGGCTTTTATGTCTAGCATGTTTTTAGCTATTTCTCAGTCCAGTATACATATTTTTAACATACATAATATAAAATGATATCACATGTATCATTAATTAGTTCAAAATTAGTTTATTCTTAGTTTATTCTTAAAGGCATTTAATCTTTTTTTAAAATCATTTTTAAATAAATTTTTACCTCTTTTGCTCTTCTGTCTGTTTGCTCAAGATCATAGAATAAACAAAGTTTGAGAAAATAGTTACCTACTGACTTTTATTTATATATTGCCTGATGATTTCAGACATCTTCCTGAAATAAACTGTTGTATTATGTATGACTATTCTGTGTGTATTTTTGCTCTTCTGAACTCATGGATGAAAGCTTCTGTCAAAATACATCATATTTACAAAAAAATGCAGGAATTTGAATTTAAAATTATATGTATGGCACAGAGTAGTCCCTAGATGAATTTATAGTAAGATAATATAAGAGAGAAAGGACAAAAAAGTGCAAGTTTTTTACAGTATAATTTTAAAAAGACAAGAAAGAGAAAAATGACTGAAATTCTAGAAATTGAGTGATAGGATTTTTCCAAAGAAGAGAGAACAGGCATGTCAAATAAAAGACAAGAATAATACTAAGGGAATCTATTTGGAAGAATGTATTTTATGAGAAATAATATATTTAAAGGATTTAAAGACAAAATGGACTCAAAATAATTTATAATAGTACTCAATTCTATGAAACTATAAATGATTTTTTAAAAACATGTATATATATACATATGAGTTTGAAGTCAAAGGAAGACATAAATAACATTAAGAGCACTAGATTTAATAACTGAGTTTTAATTTGAAAATATCCATTGAGAACAACACAGGTAATCATAAAAAAAATTTCAGGAGCGTTAAAATGATCTTGAATAATAACAGAACTGCTAGAAGAATAACATCTCATGTTTCAAGTTGTACTACAGACTTATAGTGATAATAAACATGTTGATCAAAGTAATCAAAATGAAGATACAAATGTAGGTTCACATACCTGTGGATAACTTATTTTTTATAAGGAAGTTAGAAATACACAGTTGAAATTAGACACCATCTTCAAACATGGTGTTTGTTAGAGTGAAAGTCTAAATACAGAAGCAAAAATGAAAATTGTTTAAAATTTATTATATTGAGATACCACCTAACTCCTGTTAGGTTGGCTAAGACAAAAGGCACAGATGACAGTCTATGTTGGAGAGGATGCTGAGCAAGGGCAACACTCCTCCATTGCTGGTTGGAGTGTAAGCTTATTCAGCCACTTTGGAATGCAATATGGTGGTTTCTCAGAAAATTGAGAATCAATCTCCTCAAGGACCCAGCAATACCACTTCTGGGTGTATACCCTAAAGGTGCACAGTCACACTCCAAAGGCATTAGCTCAATTATGTTCATAGCAGCATTATTTGTAATAGCAAGAACCTGGAAACAACCTAGATGTTCCTCAACTGAAGAATGGATTAACCAACTGTGATACATCTACACAATGGAATACTACTCAGCAGTAAGAGAAAATGATATCCTAAAATTTGCAGGCAAATGGATGGATTTGGAGAATATCCTCCTGAGCGAGGTATCACAAACTCAGAAAGATAAGCAAGGGGTGTACTCACTCATTAGTGGTCTCTAAACAAACAAACAAGAAAAGAAGTCAAGCATGCCCAAGCTGTGAACCACAACCACTGAACAGCTTGGGATCAGAAACATCCTGGACTGACCCTTCGGATCCCACTCCACCTATAGAAACACCTGACTTACTCTTGAGGGAGGGGGGACAAAACTGGATTTGCCAGGAATGGAGACTGAACAAAGCATTATTGGATCAGTGGGACCATGGGACTGTCTGCAACCTGCCCAGGGAGGGGATGGGGAGTTGTGGAGAAGAAAAAATGACCTGATGTGTCGGGAGGGGGAAAGGACCTTCAATAAGGATATACAGGGATAGAAAAAAAATCCAGAGGGAAAGCTGAGCACAAAGTAATTTTATGTGTAGCAAATTATTTGCATTATCCCCCTTGATAAGTCATGCTTATGATTTTTATTTTCTTTATAGTTATTGTTAACTTATCAGCATTTTAAATTCAATTTACTGTTTTTCTTGATAAATACAAAATAAAAAAAAAAGAAAAAAAGAAAAGAAAACTCAACTCCTAGTGGATCATGGACCACAGCATAAGGCCAGATACACTGAATCTAGTAGAATGGAAAGTTTATACAGTGCAGAAGAAAAGACCTTCTGACCAGGATACCAATGAGAATGACAAATGATAAATGATATTTCTTGTAACTAAAAATCTTCTGCATTGGCAAAAGACAACCTCATTTAGACTAAATTGTAGGCCACAGAGTGGGATATGATATTTTAGAATTACACATCTGTTAGAGGGTTAATATCTGAAAAATATTAAGAAAAAAAGGACATTAAGAAAACTAAAACAATTTAAAATATTCTGTGAGAATATCACCCAGACCCAAAAAACATGCATTATATTTATTCTCATATACATAAAATCATGTGGATGTTAGCTTCAAAACCTTCTACAACCATCCTGAAATCTATATAACCACGATTGTAAATGGTTCTAGCCTGGACTTTCTGAGCCTGAACCAAGGGTTTAGTCTCACTTTTGGCCCCACTTTGCCTCAAATAATCACACACAGGCATACATTAATTTTACATTGACTGACCTGAGGCCCAGGCATTTAACTTACTAACTCCTTCATCTGAACTCAACCCATCTTGTTCAGCTGTGTGTCTCAGTACCTTTTCTCAAACAGCATTTCAGCTTCTTTTCTCTGTGTCTGATACATCTCCTTGTCATGTCTCTGGTGGCTTTCTCTGGCAACTCTCTGGCATCTTTGTCTATTCTTCCTGTCCTCACTGCCTGATAGCCCTGCCCACACTTCCCGCTTGCCTTTGGCCAATGAGCTTTTTATTAAACCCATAGGTGGGACAAATATTTACAACATTACCAGCATAATCCTACTATAGACCACAATAGTTGTGTACAGATTAAGATACCCGAAGTAGGCTTATATTTCCCAAAGAAGAAAAATTAGAATATATAAGTGTAGAATTATGCAGAAAGACTACAATGAAAAGTTTAAATAGGGAGGTAGAAGAGGAAGAGGAGACAAATGCAGAGAATATGGATAGGAATATATGGCACTTAGGACCATTTGAGGAGTAAAAAGGAAAGTCACTATAGCAGAAGTCTTTGAAGTATGTGTGTGTGTGTGTGTGTGTGTGTGAGAGAGAGAGAGAGAGAGAGAGAGAGAGAGAGAGAGAGAGAGAGAGAGAGAGAGAGAGAGAGAGAGAAATCTAAATGGAGTCAATAAATAATGGAGAAGACAACACTGCAACATACTTTTCAGTATCAAGTGAAATATCCAGGACAAGAAATGAGTTACATTTAGACATGTCATTGGCCAATCATTCCCAGGAAAAAAATGTAAACAGCCAAAATAAATGCTAAGGTTACTGTTTGTTTTCCTGAACTGTGCCAGAACTTTTTCTGATGAGATGTAACACATGCATTTGCTCACCCAAGATTGGAATTCCACGGACAAACCGAAGTTCACATACCACCAAAGTCCAATTTTGTGAAACAGTGAATTTAACTGGAGTTACTCACAGATGGTTAAGGAGTTGCTTTCAGGAGCAGAAATGACTCAGCCATGGCTACATCACTAAAAATCACTCCAGTATAATTGAGAGCTCACAAAAGCTGAAAAACTGAAGCACATTACTCACTCTACTATCAGCACAACAATTTGGAGAGTGTTGTTTCCAGGTGTTTCAGTAATAACCTCTTCAAGGCCTATTGGTTGGTTTCTTCTTCTAGGTAGCTGGTCTGATTTGAGAGTTTTCTTAGCAGCATGGCTTGTCTGGCAATCTTCTTTTCAGCTTGGTTTTGCTTTTTTGAGAGAAACTCTCAGCTTTTATTTTTTATTCTTGCAATGAGGAGCGTAGAAAATATAGTCAGTTTCAGGGACTTACTGCAGCTATTTTGAGTTGTTTAACCTTCTGCTTAAAAAGCTTATTGAGATGCTCACTTTGATGCTTAAGGAGCTTCCTGCAGGATACAATGTTTTAATATCAGAGAAAACTGTTACACAGCATCTCCACAAATTGATGGTAATGTCCTATTGCTAAAAACATCACCTGCATATCTCAATGAACACAGAAATATCTAGCTTGTGCCTTACTAGAGCCTTGCTCTTACTGCTTAGTATGCATAGTACTGGATGATGTTCTGTGCTATTCCAATGGGGAAAGGTAACCACTATTTCAGACAATTTGATCCATAATCGTATTCTATGTTTATAATCTGCTGATGTTAAAGTGGTATAAACCTACTGGGAGCAACAAACCCATCATCTAATTAGAATTAAGGTCTATTTTATAAGAGACCTGCTCTGATGTCCAAAAACTTGAGTAAAGCAAGGCATTAGTTCCTAGAGAAAAAAAAAGCAAATACTTCTGCTAAAGGAACATAGCAATTAAAAGACTCTTGAGAACATTTGGCTATACTCATAGATCAGTGTTTTTCCCAGCCATCATCAGAGAAACTTCTTCCTATAGGAGATGGGAACCAAAATAGAAACATAGAACTGAAAAATATATGTGATAATCTTTAGAACAAACAGCCCTAAATAAACCCCTCACCTTCTAGCTCAGGAAACTATACAAAAGAGAAGAGAAAGTGATTTCAGTCTTCAGTGGGGATGAAAGACACCAAAGAAATAGGCATTTTAGACACAATGGGACACACATATGAACTCAGAGAGACTGTGGTAGTATGCACAGAGCTTGCACAGGTATCAGCAGATGTGTTCTCAATGCTGAGAGAGTCAAGTAAACAGGAGTTCTTATTCCTAACCAAACAGGTATCTTCAATTAGTATCCATTTTTTTTTTAAACAGTTTTCTCTAATGGTGTCTCACTGAATATATTTACACTTAAAAAATATGATTTTAGTTCAGCAATAGATGACCAAGAAAAGTGAACTCAATGATATCTTCTTTTTTTTCATATACTTTGCTAGAAGGTAATTTTTTTTTACTGGTCTTCTTTATGATAGTTTCTGTTATTATAGATTTTGCCGTATGTGTGTACAAATTTGTGTGTTTCTTGTGTTTTCTATTTCTTAATTTTATTTTATTGAATTTTATTTTTAGTTCTGTCTTTTTCTACTTTCCTACTTCTTTTCTTAAAAATATATAGAGAAAAAAGAAATGGAGTTGGGTGGGTAAGGCTGTGGGGAGATCTGGGAGGAGGTAGGGAAGAGAAACTATGATCAAAGTATATGACATCAAAAATATTTATTTTCAATAACAATAAAACTATTTATTAAAATGCTTCAAACACAGATATCTACTTTCTTAAAATATATTATGTATAATTCACAGAAAAGGCCTATTTTGTTGTTAAGTATTCGATGCTTTCCCACTTATTCATTCCAGTCTATATGCATCCACCATTCTTGTTCAAACGTTTTCATCACAAGGAAATATCCTAGAGCCTTAATAAATTCTCTCCAATTACCATTTCCCTGATCTCATGGTGATCAATAACTTGAATTCTGTTTCTTTCTATGACACTTCTTATTTGATATATCTTCAATATGTGCCTTAGAAGTGGAGACATAGTAATTTAAACCACAAACTTGAACCAAAATATAATCACAAAATTTGAATTAAAAAATTAATTATGTTGCTAGGAAATGGGTTATTTAGTAAATGTTTGCCTCACAATCATGCATATACTTTTTTTTATCTCTAGAACCTAGAGTTAAAATATCATTTTAAGTAAAATCACATGACCTAGTGATTACCTGAATGCATTTGTCTTGACAATTGGATGTAGTAGTTTTTGGCCCAACAATTTAACACAATGGATAAGTTTCAGGCCATTTAGAGACTTCATCTTAAAGGTAAGATGGATGACATACCTGAGGAACATGAAAGTCTGTTTTCCAGTCTCTTCCCACAAGTGTTAACTAGTACAAATGAACACACACACACATATACACACACACACAGAAACACGCAGACAAACGGACACACACACACATGCATGCATGCCCACACAAATGTACAAAAAAATCTCTAGAGTGTGGCCAGAGAGATTTTGTTTATGTTCATTTTCTTTTTTCATTATTACTATTATTATGAACAAAGAAGTCACACTTCCTATCCTTGTATATCCTTATTCAAGGTCCCGTCCCCCTCCCACGACATCAGGTCATTCTCTCTTCTCCACAACCCCCCATCATTTTTAAAAGTAGTAGAAGAAAAAGAATGTAAACAGTCGAGGCCAGGTGACTCAGCACAGCTTTACCTAGTACTTTGAAACAAAATATTATAATTTACTACCAAATAAGTTTGAAATTATAGCAATTCAGTAAATTAGGGTCATTTTTATTTCTTAAAAATTTATTTATAGTCATAAATTATAATTTCATAAGATCACTGAAAAGAACTTTGTAGTAGATCAGAAAATTTCTTCAAAGTCATCAAAAATCTAAAATTTAAAATATTTTGCCTTAAATAGAAATCAGTTCTTTAGACCATTGGGTCATATATAAAAATAAATAATATCAAAATTTTGATCTCAAATCTCTGAGATTTTCATGGCTACTCTACAGTAAACAATAAAATCTCAACTTTCTATGAGTTTTCATTTATTTAAAGTGTAGAGACAGGGAAATAACTTTTATAGTTTCCATATTTCATGGCTTGCTGAGTAAGACTTAGCTATCCTCCTCCTGACATTTAAATGAGAAACTTTGTAAATTATCAATTTACCACCACTGTGCAGGAAAGGATACAAATTATGAAATCTACTCTCTTACACAGATAAATTTCATCGTTCCTCTCCAGTCTAACTTTCACTAGCGATTAGGATGCTAGTACGTCTTTTAATCATTGAATGAATGAATGAATGAATGAATGAATCTGTATGTAACACAGAAAAACAAGCCAGGAAGCAACTTCTACTGGGTTATGAGAGAATAAAAAATTTTAAGACTACATATCCTCTTATATGAAAATATTTTTTCTCTAGAATTATTCTTCAAATTAACTTGCTAAAACACCATAATATTACTTTCAACAAATAAGATTTTCTATTTAAATTAATAATTTATTCTTTTGAACAGAAACTAATTTCTTTCTTCAGGTTTCTTTCTAACCATGAAGATTTTCTCTGCTCACAGATGCTTTTATATTACATAATATTTACAGATAAAATCTGTATCTTGTGTGAAAACCTGTACTTGGGCTAGAGAGATTGCTCAATGGTTAAGAGCACTGATTGTTCTTCCAGAGGACCTGACTTCGATTCTCAGCATCCACATGGCAGCTATCAACTCTCTGTAATTCCAAGATCTGACACCCTTACACAGTTATACATGTAGGCAAAACACCAATTCACATAAAATAAAAATAAATATTTTTTTAAAAAAAGAAAAGAATATCTGTGCTTGTCACCACAGAAAGTACTTAATGTTTTTTACTGATGCCCCCACTGTGTGGTATAGCAGATAACCCTTATGCTGTACTGGGTCCATACCTGGTGCACTACACATAATAAAAAATATAGTGATTTTGAAACAGTGTACACAGTAAAATTATACATTTTTAATAGAAATCATGTTTTTTAAAGTAGTTTCTAGTGTATAATAATAATTGTAATTATTGTTCCCAAGTTACATATTTCAGATTAATTTGAACTATTAGAAAGTCTATTTTGATTTTTGTGTGTGGGCATTTTACCTGCATTTAGTACTGTTCAGTACCTGTGTGCCTGATGCATACAGAAGTTAAAAAAGGGTGTTATATCCACTAGAAATTGTGAGCAACCATGTAGGGGCTATGAATCAAATATGCGCCCTATGGAATTGTGTCCGGTGCTCTTGATCTATAAGCTATCTCTCCTGACTCAGAACTATATGGTGAATATGTAAAAAATATAGAAGCTTCTATCTATATATCTGTCTATCTACTTACCTACCTACTTTCCTACTTATCTATTTTATTTGTTGTGCTTAAAGTAATTTTCCAGGTCATTTATTAGAAAGTCAAAACATTTTAGCAATACATGTATTATAATATGTGCATTGTCTGATCTCTCCGGACACCCTTTATTAGGCTTGTGTGTTCCTGATATATTGTAAACTACCATCTTGCCACACAGAATTTCTCCAATTTCATGAATAAAATCTTGATCAAACTACAAAGATCTAGACATTACTGTCTTATAAAGTCTAGCCTTCCTCACACACATACAAAAAATGTGTGAACCCATTCTTTAACTCAAATGTTTAAGGTGTCTGTTGAGATCCTCTCTGTGAGACCAATTCTTCTTGTATCAATTGCTTTCCTTATAGCAGTGAACAAATACCTGACCAATAGCAGTTTAGGGAACATAAAGCTTATTTGGGTTGACACTGAAAGGGCCAAATATTTCACAGAGGATAAAACCTATAGTTCTTTGAGTGAGAATGTCCCCTTAGACTTTGGCATTTGAATATGCAGTTTCCAGTTGATGGCACTGTTTAAGTGGAGTTAGGATGTGTGGTCTTGCTGAAGGATGAATGCCACTGGTTCCCATCTGTTCCGGTTCCACTTCTGGGAGCAGTTGCTGTCTGCAGAGCAAGTCCCAGCACACTCTGTAGCAGGAGCAGATAAAGTCTGCCTGTCACGTTACCTCCAGCTGCTGCTGAGGGAATTTGCACAGCTACCCACCTCAACCTCCAACTGAGGGAACAGATAACGACTGGGGTCCCTGAAAGACAGACTCAGACCCCGCCCAGAGAGGTGACAGGAGGCACAGAAGCCCAAATGCCACAACTGACCAGGAGCCATCTAATCGTGAACCACTGAAGCCATGGACAAATGTCAGTGCAAAAACTTACATAATAATACAAAGAACAACAAGGTAACTCCAGAAGAAAATGGCGATCTTACAAATACAAGACCTGAACTGAGCAATGAAGAGGAAACAGAAGGAAGCAACACCAAAAATTCCTTTTTGATGATCATCGAAGCTCTCAAAAAAGATATGAAAAATAACCTTAAAGAAATAGAAGAAAATACAAACAAAAAATTGGAAGAGATAAACAAATCTATGAAAGAAACATGCCAGGAACTAAAAGCTGAAATAGAAGCAACAAAAAAGGCACAAAATGAGGCAAACATGGAAATAAAAAATCTGAAGAAAAAAGCTGGAACCACAGATACAAGCATAACAAACAGAGTTCAAGAGATGGAAGATAGAATCCCTGAAGTGGAAGACTCAGTAGCTCAAATAGATATATCAGTCAAAGAAAATAGTAAAACTGAAAAAGCCATAACTCAAAATGTCCAGGAAATCTGGGACACCATGAAAAGACCTAATTTGAGAATAATAGGAATAGAAGAAGGAGAAAAATACCAGCTCAAAGGCACAGATAATGTTTTCAATAAAATCATTGAAGAAAACTTTCCTAGCCTGAAGAAGGAAATGCCCATAAAGATACAAGAAGCTTACAGAACAACAAATAGATATGATCCCCAAAAAAAGTCAGCGCGCCACATTATAATCAAGCCACAAAACATACAGAACAAAGAAAAATGTTAAGAGCTGCAAAAGAAAAGGCAGACCCATCAGAATAATGCCTGACTATTCAATGGAAATGATGAAAGATAGAAGGGTTCGGTCAGAAGTTATACAAACCCTAAAAGAGCATGGCTGCCAAACTTGAATACTATACCCAGCAAAACTATCAATCACCATAGATGGAGTAAACAAGGTATTTCAGGACAAAGTCAGACTGAAGGAATATCTATCTACCAATCCAGCTATCTGAGAGTGTTAGAGGGAAAACTCCAACCTAAGGACCCCAGATACACCCACAAAATCACAAACAATCAATAATTCCACAGAAGAATACCCCAGAAAAAGGAAATACAAACAAGTTACCACCAAAAATGGCAGGAAATATGAATCAATGGTCACTAATTTCCCTTAATATCAATGATCTCAACTCTCCTATAAAATGTCACACACTAACAAGATGGATACAACAACAGAAGCCATCCTTCTGTTGCCTACAGGAAGTATGCCACTGGCTTAGGATTGAGAATGAAATGCTTTGCTTTTTTCTAGTTAGCTCTCTCTGCCTTGGTTTGCTGTTGAAGAAGTGAGTTGCTGTCACCATTAATGCTGTTTGCCTTCATACCATGAAAGACACTATTCTCCTGAAATCTTAAGGACAAATAAGCATATGTGCCTAAAGTGACCATTTTACATTTAAACCACAGTGCTATATATTTCAAACAGATAAACTCTCAATTAATTTCACCCATTTTCCTGCTTCTATTTCACCCATTTACCTGGTATACCCAGTCTTGCTAGTTCTAATCACAATAATCTGAAACTCCTTGCTACTTCTGAAACATGACTAGCTGATACATTTGTAGGAATGTCAACTTCTTAGGATGATATTCATATAGATGCAGGTCATTTCTCAGAAAGATATAAAATAGTTGAAGCTCATGGGCCACAGTTAAAATATTGATAGTCCTGTGATCTGTGGCATTGTGATTTGTTCCTGGGGTGTCCTGGGGAAAAATTGTAAAGTGAAACATTATCTTGCTTACTGATTTAAGCATATCATGGTTGTGAGAAAACAGAAACTAAAAGAGATGTTGAAAGATGTAGTGGCTTTTTTTATGTGGTTTATTAGTGATATTAATACATTAGAGATATGTTATATTTTAAGCAATGACTTATCCAAGTAAAGAAACACATTAGTGCCAAACGTTTCTCAAACATTTCACGATTCCATTCACCACTTACAGGTGAACTGAAATTAAAGTCAGGTAAACACAGTTAAAGTAGCATAGTTCCTAGCTTTGCAAAAATCTCATATCTCAACTTCAGGCCCATTAAATTGAATTCAGGAAACTGCAATACTGGAATGGACATTCGCATATACTCACACACATAGCTGCTTTTTTCTATCATTTATTTTTCTGGTTGATATATTAGATTCACTGTGTTTCTAGAGACCAGATGAAACAAAAATATTTCTCAAAATTTGAGAGGACATTTTAAAAGACAACTCAAAGAAGCTCAACAATATTTTCTGTAAATAATATTTTACTATGAAAAAATCTTTATAGATTAATTACTATGAATTTTTAATAACTCATAAATTTATATTTCTAAACTAAAATACTAAGGATTCATTTTAAAAATTATTTGTTGCATTCTAGGTTTTTTTATGTGACTAACTGAATGGAATGGGAACTTTTTGATAGCACTTATGGAGATATACTTTAAATATCTTTTCTAAGTAAAATAATTTCTACAGCATAGATGGAACTATATAGCCTCTTTAAAGCTGAGGACAAGTGTTAAGCACAAAGAATTAAACAATAATTGCCAAGACAAAGGATTTCTCTTGAGATCTTCAGTGGAGTCAAGCAGACACTAATAATCAAAGGATCACAGAAATCCAATGCATTTAACTTGTCCCAGCAATATGAAAAAGCAATCAGCATGCAGTAGTTGGAGAACTGTTTTAAACTGCTATTTTGAATTTTTATGTACTTTTCACTCCATCAAAATGATAGAATACAGAAAGTTCCTCTCCCCTCCTGATCCCTCCCAGCTCCTCCCCTTCCCTTTGCTCCCTTCCCCTATCCTTCTCAGGATTCCCTCTTCTGCGATTCATTTCTCTTCTCTTTTTTCCTTCTACACGTAATTTTTAAAAATCTCCTCTGCCTCTTCCTCTTCCTCAGTTCTTTATGGTGTGCTGAAAGTGAACTGCAAAGTCCTAATACACACTAATCAGTTATTTGCTCTGCCATCATGTGATATCTCTGACACTCACTCCACACTCTTTTAATACTTAAACTGAACATTTATTTCTCTACCGACATACAAGAATTTGACATTATGGACTGTGAGTCACATCTCAAAAATATTATATTTACCAGTTCTTCAGATGAGAATCAGCCCAGCCTGCCCATCTATAGGCCCTGTTGTAATATGTAATCACAAGTCCTATTTTTATGCCCTTGTTCACTATGGGAATACTTAATGGATTTGACCATTAAACACAACACAAAAATAAAACATGTATTCAATTGAGATAAAAAAAATCTTACCATGGGGCTGAAAAGATGGCTCATTAATTAAGAGCATTTTCTTTTTTTTTAGAATGGCTGAACTAGGTTTCCAACACACCCACATTAGGGAGCTGACAGCCAGCTTCAAGGGATCTAATATCCTTTTTCACTTTTTGGACACTTACCTTCTATTACGCATAATCAGATGCAAACACACACACACACATACACACATACACACATTTAACATAAAATAAACCTAAAATGAACATAATATTAATTTTTGCCATTCCAAGAAAATGCAGTAATATTATAAAATAATTAAGGATTTAAACTTTAAATAGTCAAAAGATATTTATATATTCTTATTGGTTAGACTGAAAGTTTATATATATATATATGTATATATATAATTAGCAAGTGATTAAAGCATAATATTGAAATAAATAATTTGACATAATATTTTTATTATAAATTTATTTTTATTTTTAATTTATTTTGGAAGATTGAAAATGTCAAGTATTTATCTTAGGAGAAAACTGTTAATAAGAAAAAATGTTATAAATTAAAATTGTCTTAGTATTAAAGCTTGTTACTTTGATATATATATATGTTTTTTTCTAATTTATTTATTTATAAAATGGTCTTTTTTCCTTGTATCGCCCTGCTCAACCACTTTCCCACTTTTTTCTATTCCCATCCCTCCCAGTCTGCTTTCAGTGTTCCCCATCATATCCCCCAGCTCCCTCCTCAAAAAGGACAGCAAGTTCCAAGGTGGGACAGCTAGTATTGTGCACATCCACTCGAGGCAGGTCCAATTTCCTCATCCCAGTATCAAGGCTGGGTTAGGCACTCCTCTGCATGGAATGGGCTCCAAAGTACCAGCCCATGTGGTGGAATGTTCTCTGTATGCTGTAAATAAAGGAGCTGGTTTTGGCCTATGTGGAGCATCGTAGAAGTGGGTGGAGAATCAGAGGACAGGCAGGTGGTAGAAGGAAGGTGGAATTAGCCAATCTCTATCTGACCCCCAAGGAGAGAGACATGTAAGGAAACCAGGTGAGTTGTGGGCCGGGCCATGTGGCAGACAGATTAAAAGAAATGGGTTGAATTAATATGAAAGAGCTAGCTAGAAATGTGCATGAGATATGGGCCAAACAGTATGAAGTTAATGTAAGTGTCTGATTCTTTTCTTTGGGGGACAAAAGCCACCATGGACCAGGTCCAAACTTCCGACCCAAACGGGCATCAGAAACTTTCTACAACAAGCACATTTTCAGAAAGATAGTCTGATCCCACCCTTCAAGGCTACATACTGCCTATGCCAATAGACTGTTGCCTAATGTTGGAAGTACTAGCTCTTTTTCCTATGGTTCCCAAGGTTTATGATTCAGTGGGCTCCCTAGAGCTCCAGCCAGCCATCTCTTTTTGCTTTTGAGATTTCACTTATTTAATTCTCCTTTCTATTTTCTCTCT
Organism: Sigmodon hispidus; assembly: GCA_004025045.1. Taxonomy (NCBI): domain Eukaryota; kingdom Metazoa; phylum Chordata; class Mammalia; order Rodentia; family Cricetidae; genus Sigmodon; species Sigmodon hispidus. The sequence goes on from PVIH01011508.1 coordinate 51,235, forward strand.
CCAAACAGACAGACAGACAGACACACACACACACACACACACACACACACGTGTGTGTGTGTATTTCTAAATATAATTTGTTCAGTATGTTACTTTTATGTATGTTTTTAGAACATATAATTTGTTAGTAGAAAATTAATGATGGGTTTTTCACTGGGGAAAACTCTCTTCCATTACCAGCCCCATTTATAAATAATACATTTTAAAAACAAAATAAAATGCTTTTCCCTATTTCTTTAGAATATAGAAAATTAAAAAATAAATATGCTCTATCTTTGTATTGCCTATTCTTTATATTGAATTATATTTCATCTCTCTCTGTTATTAATTCTTGTGTTTATCTGTTTATATATTCATGCTAATGATTGTTAAGGACAAAAGTTGATATTGTCTATTTTCTGTAGATTGTTCAACTTATGTTTTCAGACAGGTTCTTCCTGAGACTAGAGTTTACTGATTATTTGGTCAGAGAGTTAAAAACTGGGTCAACTCTTCATCCCTGCCCTGATTTCTTTTAATAATTTTTTTTAGTTCTGTGTTAACAGATTATTTTTACAGGTAAATGATAACCAAGGTGAGCCACTTTATTAAATACAAAAGTATTAATAGAAACTCACAATCAAACAAAATAGTAAGAGAAGCATGACATGGCTGGAGAGTGAAAAGCTTGTAATTAACCATAGTATACATAGCTTTTACATGGCTAGTAAAATGACTAAAATGATTAGAAAAATGAATAGTTGCTATAGAAAAAAATGTAGAAAAGATGTTATAAATTGTGAGAGCAGTGCAGGAGGCAATACATTTTGAAAAATATGGAGACGTATCCTGCTAATTCAGAGATAGCTGCCATGTAAAAGACAGAGAGCCATACATTTATAAAACTAACCCTGAGAGTTAAAACCTATAGAGATAAAGGCATGAGAACGAGTTTCAATAAATTTCTTGATAGAAATTCTCAAATGAGTCTGTGCCATGGGATTACCTGGGGAGCATAATGAATGCTAATATTCTAGCTGAGTCCCTCCTGATTGTGAGGAAATTAGTCTAGGCTCTATCCAGAGGCTTGCTATATTTAAGATCCCAAGGGGATGGTTATATGAAATGCTTAGTACTTATCTCTTCTCAATTTCAATGATAGTCATGAGAGAGGAAAAATAACTCACCTGATAAGATTTACAGGGACTGAAATGACTCAGAGCAAGATTTAATTTAAAGGAAGTCATAAGGGTAAAAAGGTCAGTGGCTTCATTAGCTAACCCATGTTGACATATCACAGACTCCTACAGAATGAAAGACAAGTTTTCAAAGTTCAAGAAGAGGAGACACGACAATAAAATCCCATGCTGAGGCATGTGGTAAGTAGAGCAAGTAAGGTGAAAGTCAGCTATCCCATCTTTGGTGGACTTACAAGCAAACATAAAATAAGATTGCCAAGGCTATTCTTCAACATGGATGGAGAGAGGAGTCTGTAAATGAGGCTAGTCATTCTTACCTCGTCTTTGTATCTCTTGATGCAACTGTACTCCAGACTCAGTACTTACTCTGACATACTTACTTCACTCCATGGCAGGGAGTATGCTTTCCTTTGATGAATGAAGTTCTAAGAGAGACAAGGTTTTTAAAACCTTAAGACAGGTCAAAAGATGGCTTCATCACTGCCACATCAAAGAACATTTTTTTTTTTTTGCATTTCTGTTTTACTGTAGGATAACTCAACACTCATCTAGAAATCCTAGAATACTAAAGCAAGTTAAAACAACAACATAGAGACAGCTTTTTTAAAGTAACCATGATATTATCGGGAACTATTACCAAAAATTTATCCAAAAACACATTTAAATGCAGCCTGGAAAGTCAACATTACTTGTAAAATGGATGGACAAATACTAGAAAATTAACAGATGTTCAACATAAAAGCAAAATATGATATAAAGATTCTCTTAATATAAACACATCATGCCAATTTTGGTAACATTAATAGGTAATGATGAATTGTATTATTGTCAGAAATAAGAATATAATTCTCTAAGGAATTTGAAAATTAGATGAAAAAAATAAAGATTTAAGAAACAAGAAGGAAATAAGAAAAGCAAAGCTGCACAGAACAACAACAAAAAAAAAAACAATAGGCTTTCAACATAAGCAATATTATAATGACTAGGCAGATACTGTGTGTTGCATAAAAATTTCTTTTAAAAAGAAGCCTTGAGTTACAACAGGGCTACATGGGATGGTTGAAGAAAAGAAAGGATAGGGGAAAATAAATTATGTAATTATCTTAAAATCTCAAAAAATATAAAATAATTAGTTCAAGAAATGACAGCAGGTAGGAAATGATGGGAAAATCACCTATGTTGAAAATTTTCAAGAAAAGACAAGGTATGTGTTAAGTCTTTTGTTTGACCAAGCAGCAATGGAACATGCCATTGATTCTAGCACTTGAGAAGCAGAGGTAAGAGGAACTCTCTCAGTATGAGGTCAGCCTGGCCCACAGAGTGAGTTCCAGGACCGCTAATACTATTTCACAAAGAAATAGTCTTTGCTTAAACATTATTATTATGATTTTGTGATTTTATTTACTGATTTTAGATTCTGATTTTGTGGTTCCTCTTATTTTTGTTCTATTTAAATGAGGTATTGTAATTAATTTCTTATTTTTAATGTCAACTGAGTCACATAGTCTACAGTTTTGAATTTATTTATAAGATATCTGTTATCTTACTATATAATGAATAATTATATATTATAATAATAATTATATAGTGAATAATTCTTGATGTCATTTGACAACTTGCTATCATATTCAGTTGTCTAGTTTTGCAGTCACCATTACCTTAGAATAGCACATTGCTAGATTGAAGAACAATTATAGAACTTTTTTGCCTGACACAGAGAGCAAAAATAGCACAAATCAATTGTTCAGCTGTGTTTTTTAATGCATCTGGTTCACTTGGTTAATAATGATAGGCTCCTGGCAAGTCTGTTTAAGGGCTAAAGACTCAATCTAATCCATCAACTAAATTTTCAAGAAGGTCTGCTATGTTCTTTAAAGTTCATAGATAATTGTTTCAGTGTTCTTTCAGAATACTAATTTCGTTCTCAGTGTATCAGCTAATTTAATTAAACTACCAAATAATATTCTGTTTCTGCACTGGAAATTTCAAAGTCCTTCTATAACTGCTAGTCTTTACATCTGTCTTTGTAAAGAAGGTCTATTTGTTATCAAATTTCTACATAAACCGTATATGTTCTCATACTTCAACAAGATTGTTAATTCATGAAAATAGCCCATAGCTGACTTTCTGATCATATTACTTTCTTTAGGCTCAAAATTCTCATACATTGCTATGTCAAATTGCTCAATCTTTTGCAAGTAATTTTCTTTCCCGACATACACCCAAGTCCCAAACATAACATGCTAATGTTCTTCTGTGAGAATATTCCTCTGTTTTTCTGCTAAGTGGAATGAATCCTGTGCTTTATTATTTTTAATTTTAAAAAATGTTTTTGAGTGTTTTGCTTGTCCACATGTATACAAAACACATTTATGCCTGATCCTTGTGGAGGGCAAAAGAAAGTATCAAATCTTTTGGAACAGGAGGTAAAAATTGTTGTGAGCTGGTATGTGGGTGATGAGAATTAAACTCCCATCCCCTGGAAAAGCAAACAAGTACCCTTAAATGCTGCACAATCCATCCAGCCCTCATCATCATGGTTTAAGAGAGCAATAAAAAACAAACACAACTCATATAAAATCTTTTGCTCATTTAGACTTTACTCATATTTCAGTGGATACCTATTTTATATTCACCTGGTCTGCAGTTCAGATGGGAAACATATGTGCATGTTCAGTCAAACTGTCTTTCGGCATTTACTGTTTTAGCCTTTCCTCACATGATCAAAGTCAGCAACAGAATAACATAAACTTCTCAAGCTTTACAAACCTTTTGATTCACTGAGGAATTACCTACAAAATGGATAGTCCCTATACTCTACAGGACAAACCATTGTAAAACATACAAATAGTCTTCTTAAAAGAAAACAAAATGGGAAAATAGGCTCCTTTAAGCCTTCTAATTCAATATCTCTAAGTCTTTTAACTCTTAATTTTTTAAAAAAAATTGTTGATGATAGATGCTCTATAGAAAGGCACAATATAGGAGCCTCAGCTCATGTGGACATTAACTGTAGATTTCCCGAGATCCAAATACTGACACCTGAAAAAGCCTCCAGTCATTTTGTCTTGTGGTAAGGAGCTTATCTGTGTAACTCCTATAAATATCTTCTTTGAGTCCAGGAAAACACACACATGAATACATAACACACACAGAGAGAGAAAGAGAGCAAGAGAGAGAGAGAGAGAGAGAGAGAGAGAGATCAACTATGGATCATACAATGGTCATACTTCAAATAAGACATAAAAAATGTAGTATTTGTTCATATGTTGTTATTATTATCTTTCAATCCACTTGCTGTGCTCAGGCAGGTTTTTGCAGAAAAAAATCTCTTCAATGTGAAAATGAATCTTTCAGTGAAATTCTGTTTTATCTAAATGTGTTTTTCTCTACCATATGTAAAATGGGTATTTTTCTAGTATTCATATTCCATTTTTCATTTTCTACTTTTTGTTGCACAGTTTATGTGTTATTTAATAAAATAGCCTTTTGTCTGTATGACAAAATTTGCTAGTAGATCAATTTTTACATCTTGTTAACAATTAATGTCAAAGGTCTTATGTCCCTATTAAACATACCAAGGCAAGAAACTAACTTTTATCCAATACGTATTTGGTGCCTCAGGGCTATATTTTGATTTTTCACTGGTGTCTCAGTTTATTATTTTTATCAATTTTGACCTTAGAAATCAAATGCCCTATTATCCTTCAGGCTTTACATGCAAAATTTAAACAATGAAAAATAACTTTCTATGCAAGGTTCATGACACTCTGAATACTTCAAAGTTGTTAGAAATCAGGACAGTAACACATTTGTAAATGTCGAATTCTTTCTATACACATGCAAAATGTATCTTTTTGTTGTCTTAACTAAAAGTCTAAATAATTAAGATTTGGCTATAATTATGATGCACAATCCTGCACACTTAGTTTCTCTTATTAGCTTTTTGTGAATGAAAGCTATTTTCTAAGGATCAATATTTCCATGAAAACAAAGTAACTATAAAATATCTGGAAAACATTTTGAGTATCGTGTGAACAAGATCACCTATTTATATCATATTTTCTACAGAATCAATATGAATTGAAGCAATGGCATTGTTGGCAAATGCAGCTTGGTTTTCAAAAAAATATTTTGCAATCATACCTAAAAGAATTAATCTCAACACAATTTGTTAAAATCCTAAGTATTTTTTTTTACACTATGACCTAATGAAATAACAGTTGAGACTGAGTAACAATAAAAGGGGAAAAGCACATTCTGCATATACTTAACAAAAAGAAAGTGTTATCAAAGTCATACCTTTGATTATTTCTTCTAAAACATCTGGCACAGGGCAGCAGATTTATAACAGAAAAGTCTTTAAAACTAAAGAACTAAAAAAAATTGACATCTACAAATATATGATGATTATGGTGAAATATAATATCAAGAATTGGCATTACCAATGTTTTTATTCTTGCCTTGAGTCTCATCCACAAGCAGAAGAAGCAGGTTGGATCTGCTAGTTTCAGGTCAACTAGAAATAGACAGTGAGGTGCTGTACAAAAATTTTTTAACAATGAATTAAATTTTCTGAGTTTCAGTGGAAATGTACATTGAGTAATACAATGGCACAACCCCAGAATTTTATACTAAATTATACAAAAAATTATTCATATCAGTAAAAACGAAGATATACCTTTATAGATGTTCTTAAATAATATGTACATATTACCATCAGTAATGTATTCATAATCTTGACATTGAAAAACTTTCTTTGCAGAGCTACTGGTAAAAGCCAATATTTGAATCAATTTTGACATTAATCAGAAGATGCATAGATGATTAAATTATGATAAATTTATGCAATCTTATATAACAATGAGAATTTAAAAATCAAAGTACATATAATAAAATATTTCACAAGTATTACAAGTATAAAAGAACTAGGCTTTAGAGTTTATTAGGTACAATATTCACTTATATATAGTATGAAATTGAAAGAGCAATATATTTTCTAGAAAATAAAAAAGGAGCCAAACTTATAAAAATGATGGAAGATGAAGTCAAGAGATTTTAAAGGCATTAATCACTTTACTCTCATGGTATAATCTAAGTGTCATGTGAATGCCTACTTAATTGAAATAAAAATTATTTACCACTAACAAAATACTAAATTATTATTGTTTTATATTATCTATAAAGAAGAATTACTACTTTGGCATTATTCTGAGATTTTATCATTATTTTATAAATATATTTTTATAAATGTATTTTTGCAAAGTTCATGGTTATCTTTTGTTATAACATTAATAATAAATGTTTTCTGATGCAATATGGTTGTCTTCATACATCATAATAAATGTGTAATTTTAGAAAAGATTTTAGGCCATTAAAATTGGCAATAAAATTAGTTCATAAGATTCATGTATTTCATCTTTGAGATAACACAATGTTTAATTTAAAAATAAAACATTATTAGAAAATTACATTCAAACTTAGAAGTAGACTAATGAGAAGTTTTACAGACAATATTTTTTCTAGGTAATTTCTAAAGAAGTGGGATTGCCATGTTCAATTTTCTTCTCTGTTATCTCTTTTATGAGAAAGATGTAGAAGGAAACATCGTTCCACTCTACTAAAATTATGGACTGGATTGATTCTTTAGTTTCATTAGCTAATTATACTATATCCTTTTTTTATACTCAATGGTATTTTTTTCTTCTTCTTTATTTATTTTGTATTTATCAAGAAAAACAGTAAAATGAATTTAAAATGCTTATAAGTTAACAATAACTGTAAAGAAGATAAAAATCATAAGCATGACTTATCAAGGGTGATAATGCAAATAAGATAGCTACACATATAGTTACCTTGTGTTCAGCTTTCCCTCTGAATTTTTTTCCATCCCTGTATATCCTTATTCAAGGTCCCTTCTCCCTCCCTCCACATCAGGTTATTTTTTCTTCTCCATAACTCCCCATCCCCTCCCTGGGCAGGCAGCAGTCAGTCCTATGGTCCAACTGACCCAATAATGCTTAGATCAGTCTCCACTCCTGGCAAATCCAGTTTTGTCCCCCCTCCCTCAAGAATGAGTCTGGTATTCCTATAGTTGGAGTGGGATCTGAAGGGTCAGTCCAGGGTGTTTCTGATCCCAAGCTGTTCAGTGGTTGTGGTTTGCAGCTTGGGCATGCTTGGCTTTTTTTCTTGTTAGTTTGTTTAGAGACCACTAATGAGTGAGTACATCCCCTGCTTATCTCTCTGAGTTTGTGATACCTCGCTCAGGAGGATATTCTCCAAATCCATCCATTTGCCTGTGAATTTTAGGATATCATTTTTTCTTACTGATGAGTAGTATTCCATTGTGCAGATGTACCACAGTTTGTTAATCCATTCTTCAGTTGAGGGACATCTAGGTTGTTTCCAGATTCTTGCTATTACAAATAATGCTGCTATGAACATAGTTGAGCTAATACCTTTGGAATATGAATGTGCCTCTCTAGGGAATACACCCAGAAGTGGTATTGCTGGGTCCTTGGGGAGATTGATTCTCAATTCTCTGAGAAACTGCCATATTGCATTCCAAAGTGGCTGAATAAGCTTATACTCCCACCAACAATGGAGGAGTGTTGCCCTTGCTCAGCATCCTCTCCAACATAGGCTGTCATCTGTGCCTTTTATCTTAGCCAATCTAACAGGTGTTAGGTTAGTTGTTTTGATTTGCATTTCTCTGATGGCTAAAGATGATGAGCACTTTTTCAGGTGCCTTTCAGCCATTTGTAGTTCCTCTGCTGACAATTCCTTTTTTAGATCTGTACCCCATTTTTTGATTGGGTTATTCAAGGTTTTGGGTTCTAGATTCTTGAGCTCTTTATATATCTTAGAGATCAGTCCTCTGTCACTTGTAGGGTTGGTGAAAATCTTTTCCCATTCTGTAGGCTGTGGTTTTGTCCTATTGACAGTGTCCTTGGCTTTGCAGAAGCTTCCTAGCTTCAGGAGATCCCACTTACTGATTGTTGGTTTTAGTGTCTGTGTCACTGGTGTTAATTATACCGTATCCTTTCTTATTGTGGTGTCATGGGTTTTTTTTCTCCAAAAACTAGAGGAAAAAAGAATGTGTGAAAATTGCCTTTCACAGTCTATTAGATTTCATTGCTACGATCTGATGACAGAAATTTCTTGGCTAGGTACAGACATTTTGTAGGCATGTTAAAGATGGCCAAAACAATGATTTAGCCAGAATCTTTTCAAATACAAAGTGAAAACTTAGTCTTTTTATGTACTATTCTATGAAGTGGAACATCAATAACTGGGCACATTAAAATATTATGACAACTTTAACTTTGCTACATAATGATCAATGCCTTTCTCTACATGCCCACATTATAGGTACATTGTTTTTGTGTTTTGTAGTTGAGGCCAAAGTTATGAATGGCACATCCTTCCTTAAACATTCACTTTCAGAATTAAATGCATTGAATACAGCAATTCTTATTATATACTAGACATTTATGTAGGCACTAACAATTTTTGTTTGTTTTCTTTATTTCTTTTTTTTATTGTGAATAAAGTCTCATGTTTTATCCATGCATCCCCATGTTCAAACTCCCTTCACCATCCCGCCCCTCCCGCCTCTCTCTTTTCCCCATCTCCTTATCTCCTCCTCCTCAGCAAGGGCAGGAGGTCCCAAGGTCCCAAGGTGGCTTAGTTCAGCATTCACTTGAGGCAGATCTGCCTTTCTCACCCCAACATCAAGACTGGGTCAGGTAAGGTTCCATCCCACTTAACAAATTTAGTCATTGAAAAGTCACTTACTCATAGAGATTTTGATCTAATCAGTTCTTTGGTGACTTCATGTTGTGAAGTGACTTTTTTTTACCAATGAAGCATAATCACAGTAAGTAGGTGGGCTATGGACAGAGATGTCTTGCCTTGACCAATTTTGATTTTTTTCTCCCTGTTCCCCTGAGATGAACAGTTTCTCATGCATGTACTAAGTGTGATGATGCTCTGTCTTGTCTGATGCTCTAAGCCAGGCAAACATTAATGGAACTCTCTGAAACCATAAGCCAAATTACTAATAATTATTCTTTCTAAATTATTTTCTCTAGGTGTTTACCATAGTAGCATAAAACAAAAAACTTAGTCATAAATATAAGTATTGCTGATGATAGTTAAAATTAGCAAAGTAAAATTGAACTTTATAAAACTCCTACTTTAAGATAATTTAAGATATGCAATGCTCAAATAAAATTCTATTTCATCATGTCCAACATGTTGTATATTTGAAGGCATAATTTATATAGTATTTCCCATGATAAACATTTCAATATCAATTTATTGAGAGAAGGAATTTTCTTCTGGAAACACCATGAGAAAGATGGACACACCCAGAGTTATAGCTGCTAGTTCATCCCAGATCCTGTTGACAATCAAGATTCACCATAGTAGCTATCACACAGAACCCACAATGAGAAATTATACATGTACTTTCACCTCCAATGTTTTCAAATGACTCTATTTTCCTCTCTGACAATCACCTATAAGATGAAAATATACATAAATAGCTGTTCATTATATACTAGTTTCATTTTTCTGATTGTGACCAGTTCATGCTTCATTTATTTAATATCTACTATGTTCCTGGAACATGTAACAATAAGATAGATAAATATAGTGACATGTTCTTTTTTCTCTTGGAAACAGCAGGGATTTTATCACAGCCCATCACCTCCAGTTGGTATGTGGATCACAGAATGTAGATTTTGTTGATAAAGTGACCCATATTCATTTTATTATATGATATAAATAAATATATTATAAAACAGATATTTTGTCATTTAGCTGTTTGATTTTGTTTTGAATGTATATTTAATATGTAATAAAGATGTTAATAAATTGATATAATACAGCTATCTTAGGGTACTATATCATTAAAAAATGAAAAACAACAGTGGTAAGAGCTTTTTTTCAAATAGGATTTACTAACCTGAGCATGTTTAGGGACATCATTAAACTCTATCCTTGGGAAGCTGAAACTCCAGATAAGTTATTCAAAGATAAGAAGATATATGGCAAGACAAGATCTCAAAATAGAGAGGTAGTGAGAGACATTATATTCTAGCTTACTTTTCTGGTACTATGATAAAACATTAACCGAATTCAACATGTGAAAGAAAGGACATATTTAAGTTATCCTACAAAGAAATGATTCATCAGTGGGAAAAATCAAAATAGAAACTTAAGCAGCAACTCAGTGCAGGACTCAGGGTGGAATATTGTTTATTGCCTGGATTTTGCTTGCTCTGGTTCATGTCCAGCCAGATTTCAAATGCAAACTGGGACAATAGACTCAGAGTCGCCTGGATCCTCCTACAGCAAGCATCAATCAAGATTATTTCTGGCAAGCTTGGGACTTCTTTTCAAGTAACTCTTGGTTATGTGAAGTTAACATTAACAAACTAACCAGGGTGTGTAGTTTTCATTTTTAAAAGATTGGAAAGTAAATTAAAATGTAAAGCACTTTTCAGTAGGAGACAAGGTTCAGTACTAACCAGAATTTTTTTTAATGTAAAACTGGTCATGTGAGGCCATTTCTATAAAGCACAGAATATACTCACTTCTAAGTGGATATAGACTGTGAAGTAAAGAATAACAATGCTACAGACAGTCTAGAAAACAACATTCTTGAATTCAATAAGCTTATTGGGACAATAGAAAGGGTGACAAAAAAATTTGGATAACAGCTCCTGTCCATTTATGCTGTACTGTAAGAGTCTTTTACCATCTTAATTATTCTGTAAAATGTAGTCAAGGCAAGCCAAAAGAAATGAAATATCTGGTGCCATTTCATTGTTATCATTTGCACATAGAACCTACACAAAATTTATACCAGCAAAATTGAATTATTTAATTTCACTATTGAGCTTACAAAATTGTGATAATATTCTTAAAATTTATTTATTTTCTTCATAGTAGCATTTACCATGTCTACATTAAACTTTATGGGTGATGTTTAAAATATTATGCTATTTGCTTTTGTAGACAAATTAAGAATAAATCATCTAGAAAATACTGATAGAATGATTTAATAATTATAAACCACTACTATGCAATGCTAAAATAACATATATAGTTTAGAACAAAATTTAAATACTTGCACTTGCAAACTATCAATAAGAATATTGTGAAACACATTGTAAAACAGAAAAATATAATAGCAGAAAATTTAAATTCTTGAATTTAATATTTTCTTTAAAATGTTAATTTCATTTTTATGTATTTGAAATAAAGTAATATAACATACTACAAATTTTATTAGCAGATAAGACAATAAATACACTGAAAATATATACAAAGCCATTTATAAATTTATTTGTAAACAATTATAGAGATTCTTGGTAGAACAAAACAATCAAAATTAATAGAACAATGTCTATGTCAGTAGAAAAATATTGTAGACAACAATTCTCTATAAAATTAGTTGACTGAGTAAATTTGATGTAAAAATGATTAAGAATTTTTATAAAACTTTCATTTCATAACCCAATGTGAAGGAGATATGAGAGGAGCCAAGGTACCTCTGCATAGGAAAGAGAAAGAAGTCTGTGCTCTATGGTATTATAGAGATTGTAATTTTTATAAAGCAGAGGTGAGAAGGTTATTTAATAGAATGTAGTGGAGGGAGCTGACCATGGTTTTTGTAATGTGATAAAAAGTTGGAAACCAATGAAGTATTTAGGACTTTTGAATGAATAGAGAAATAAAATAATTATTTGTATGAAATAAATGCAAGTAGATTCAATTCTTTAATCAAAGTTAGATCTGTATAAAAAATGATATTGTGTCAAAAGAAATATTTTTGAAATTTGAAATAACTAACTGCTCTATTATTTATCTTGAAGTTGTACAATATCACTTAAGACAAGATTTTCTTTCATAAAACCAAAGACTGACAAATGGGATTACAATAACATGAGCAAACTTCTGTATCTGAAACAATTTATAGACACTGAAAATTCAATTTGCAAACCACAGAAAGATATTCAGAACACATATAACCAAAAAAGAAATATAAAAGCTTCCCATAGATCAACATGAAAATGACAAACTAGCTAATATAAAAGCAAGAAATACACAAGAAAGCATTGTGAAAGAGACAATTCACAGAATTGTGAAAGACATGAAGAAACAGTCAATCACATTTATTATCAGATACATGTAAACTGGAAACTGAATGGATTCAGTTTTACCCATTTCCATAGCAGAGTGAAGAAGTATGACAACATCACATGTTGAAGACTTATTTTTCACCCACTCTAAAGTAGTGATAGAAAGAGTCATTTCTGCTTTAACATCTTGGATATATATCTTATAAATTTTAACATTTATACACTTACATCTCAAAACAGTATAAATGTATTATAATGCATTATATAATAATACTATAGGGAGTTATTTGTAGCCGTCTTCTCACAGGTATGGTGAAGTATTATGACTATTATCATCAGCTCTGTAGAGAGGGCAAAGAAGGGTCTCAGCTGCAAAATGGATAAAAAGTGTATGAAAAAAATCCATGTGTAAAAAGCTCAGCACAGATTAACCTATACCTATTCACAATATAAACATATATATTAACTTAATATTAAAATCAGAAATTGTGCTATATTTTTAGGAAAACTAAAAATTTTAAGTCACATGCATTTTAAAAATATTTGGACATGAAAAGTTCAAAGGTAGATAAGATAAAAGCAATTATGAAGGTAGTTGGTTGTCTTATACAGTGGAAAAAAGGGACTACATCCAGGTAATACCATACCTGAAAAATTAAATTACCAACATTAATAATTTCATAATTGACAACATTAAGAAATTTTTACTTCTAGTGGGTCATCACAAAGTTTAGTAGTCATTTCTTGTGTGTCCTGCTTCCTCCTTCTTTCCTTTTATTTGATTCTAAATATATAAAGACTTTTTTATTTATGTATACCCTTTTTCAAACTCCCTTCCTCCTCCTGCCCCTTCCAGTAACTCTCTGTTCTCCACATCACTTTATCTCCTTCCCAGCAAGGGCAGGCAGTCCCAAGGTCTCAGCAGTCATGGCAAGAGCTCTCTCTTACCCAATAATTAACTTTGCCATAAAAAAGTAAACTCCATATGGGGTTTCTTCAATGCTCCTCATCTTCTCTGAAGTAGAACAGATGTGTCACATAGTCATAACAATAAAACAAACCTATATTATTGGAGTATATTAAATGTCATATTTTAAGATCTCTGAAGTGTTTAAAAATTACTTGTCTATTTAAAACATATTAGTTTGATCTTGAAACATATCTAATGTAACTGTAAGTTTGATTATAATATCTACTAACAATATATGCCTTTGATCTTGAAATAGATCTAATATGATGAAAAGTTTCATTACAATGACTACTAACTTTATTTTTTTATATCCTAATTAGTTGGTAATAATACTTTTCAGTGTCTATCAATTTGCATTACATTGTTAGATGAGCTATATAAGTATAATACCTTGAACAAGAGTAGAAATACTCATACAATAACAAGATTAAACTCAAATTTGTATCAATATAAACAATTTGTATACAATATATAAAAACTGAATTCAATGAAAATATTTAAAACTAGTAATCTCTTTTTAAAAGTAGATTCAATAATCTACCTATATATCCTATCATATCTGTATTATTCTTTCTTAAAGCCAGAACCCTGAATCTTATCTTCCTTGTTCAGTTTTTTCTAATGATTAACAATAACAATTTTTAACGAATCATTTCATACATGACAATTATCTATAAACCATTGAAAGACCAAAAACCACTCACTCCACCTTTTGTTTTATTTGTACCCCATCTTTATAACCTTCTGTTCACAAAATATCTCTTTGTATCTCAGACTGATATTGAACTTGAGATCTTCTGCCCCAATTTTTCAGACACTAAAATTACAGTCCAGTACCACTCCAGTCTTCATGTTAAGTTGTATTTAATAAAGCATTTCTCTCTATTAAACCTTGTTAGCAGACAACATCCAGCCTTGTACCACCATATCATACGTGGCTGCTTATCTATAGACAATAGTTTTGCATCCTAAACTGTGAAAATCTTAAATAATGTATATGTCTTTTTTACTTATATATTTTTAAACTATATATTGCTCCTAAAATGTAAGCAAACTTCTAGAAATATAGTGGGATCATGTTGGTTGGTTGTAAATATTTGTCCCTCCTGCTGGTTTAATAAAAGGCTTTGGCCAGAGGCAGACAGGAAGTATGTGTGGATCTACCAGACTAGGAAAACTCTGGGAACAGGAAGAGTAAAGCATAGATGCCAGAGGCAGCTGGTTGAGTCATTAGCAGAAGCACAGGCAAGAAGCTGAAATGCTGCTCTAAAAAATTGTATAGAGCTGCATGGCTGAAAAGGATAAAAATCATGAGTTAGTTTAAGGGTAAAGAGTTAGTTATGCGTGGGACCTAGGCCAATCAGCATAAAAATTATTGTATGTGTCTGTGTGTGTCTGTGAGTCTGCAGTTCTGTGAGCCAGAACCTTAGGGAAATGCACTAAATTCCATGCCAGAAACTAATACAACAAATGGTGACCTAAGGTGGGTAATATACACACACATAAAAGCTTAGAAAAATTAAGAATTGTTCTAGAGCAAAGAAACATAGTCAAAAGCAAATTCTAAATTGTCTGAACTGAGTCATAGTACAGGGATGCAGTAGCATTCAGGTTTGAATGTCAAAAAAGCAGGCCCATGGCAGGCAGGCAACTTAAACCAAGGCCAGTTCCTGAAGTCTCAAAGAAGGTCAGCATAATCAAAAAGTTGCACTTGATGTACTTAAAGTTTCTGTTTATACTGAACAAAAAAGAAACAGAGTCACAGATAGCTTGTTAGTGGCAGCATTTTCTTGGATCATCTCTGTTTGCAGAAAGCAAGCAGAGGCTTTTGTTTTATAAGTAGGCTTTCAGATTCATCCTTAGAAGCAAAACACTTGTGAGTCTTTTAAAAGGCCCTGCTGCCAAACACTTAATTGGAGTACAGCAGATGGCACTGCTTTACTTAGTGATAATATGGGCCCTAAAATTCTCCAGATGCTAATTGTGGATCCTACAAGTACCTCAGCTAAAAAGCTAAATTCTATGAAACAAGACTAGGAGCTTGGTGGAGCCAGCCAGCCATGCTAGCCAAGCCTTGGCAGATTAAAGATGTGAACAAAAACAAAAACAAAAAATAGAAGAAGCTAGATCAAGTCAAATACCCTCATCAAAAAAAGGTCTGGTCAGAAACAGAAAAAGATAAAAAATGAGATGTACAGTAAAGACAGATTCGAAATTATTCTAAATGATTTAGAATGTGTGTGTGTATATATACACATACACAAACACACACACAAACACACACACATATGTATCTCTGAGGAAAAAAACAAAAAGGAAAAAATATAAAGCTCTTAAAAAATAGAATGAAAAGAAATAATAATAACACATGTAAAGATGAAACTTCCAAAGAGTGTCTGGATACTGTAAGTTATTCTTATAACTTTAAGTTTTTTGACTGAAAATGAAGTAGTAAAACTGCCAAAAAGGGATTTAAATATCAATGTTATTGGATATTGTTGTATTAATCCTTCCTATATATTTTATAAATGAATTCACATTAAAATAAAAGATGTGCTACTTTGGAGAAGAGGTAATATCTTTTATTTCCACAGAAAATGAGAGGCTGTTGAAGGGCCCTGGGTTCTAGTACCTCCCCTAGGCATGCAGTTCAGGTATGTGGCAGAGCACTCCCCATGAGAACAAGGAACTAAAAGTCTAAAAGTAGTCTGTCTCAGGAAATAGAGTGACCCAATCCAGATAGCCGTAATCAATTCAGATAGGATATAATTGTCTGGTCGAACCTGTGATTAAAATACCAGAAGTTCCAAGCAGAATAGCTGTGACCAACATCCAGTTGTAAAAGCCCCCTAACCAGCTGGTCTTAAGGCAACCCCATGACTATTGTGAGCAACCTTATGATTATAGTATGACCTTTAAAGTGACCAATCATGTATTGGCCCAGTTGCTATGGTGATTTTATGGTCTTAGCCTTTAAAAGAGATATGGGATTGTTAATCCCGGCTCCTCCCTTGCTACTCTCTTGCTCTGGAGGCAGGGAGGAAGCCCACCTGTACAGACAAAATAAATCCTCATGCCTTTTGCATCAACTGGCCTGGAGTCTGGGTTCTTGGGGCCCCCCTTCCCAAGGATAGTACCCTGAGTCTGGGGTCTATCACTGTGTATTAATTCCTGGTTAAAGAAATAAAGTTAGATCAAGGAAGACTTCTTGTAAGGTCTTCAATGGAAATAGATGACCCAGATGACTCAGCATTTCAGATCATCCCTATCACGGTAAAAACCTGCCATGAAATATGTTTTAAATGGGGTTTATTTTGTGAAAATTGCTTACAAAACAGAGCCGGTTTTAAGAGAAGATGACAGGATGAGGTTGCAGCACGCTGGAGCCTTTCTAAGGAAGATTCTTCATCCCCACGCTGTACTTCCAAACTCCCGGCCAGCTGGGCCTAGCTGCGCACCCGGTCGGGGAACTCTCGCGAGAGAATGATGACTTCCTGTCCTGGTCCTCTTCCTCGAAGGTCTACTTCCGGGATCCTTTTCAGTTAACCATGCCCCGCTCATCTCCAGTCCTATGACGCAATCGTTCACATATATAGTTCCTGATTTCCCGCTACATCTCCCCGTTTTGTCTAAATAGGAAGGTGCTAAACTAGGTATAAAACTACATACTATAGGGATCATCATAAGACAGTGTCTGGGAAAGAGAAAGGTACTAACATAAGTGAGGTCAAACTACTGCTAACAAACAACAACTACAAAGTACAATTTAATATCTAAAATGTTGATACGAGAAAATGCTCAGGGATTGCTTTAAGGCTGTTTATCTTAAACAATAGAGTTCTAACACTTGAGTGTCTTTGCTGAAATGTGAAATAATAACAACCTCGACTATCTAATCTTCAACACCGTCAAGACCTGAGAAGGAAAATATATATCTAAAGTTGGAAGCATGAAGTAACTTCCAGAATTTAGGAGAAGACAATGTCAGTTAACTACCTGGACAGTCATCCACCACTTCTCTGTATAGTGGGAGCATCCATCCTTGTGGCTACTGGCCTAGGATATCTGACAAGTTTCCAAAGAAGCAGGGTATTTTTTGGTAGGACCATCTTATCCTGGCTAGGCAGGCTTCGGCAGTCTCTATCCCTCATCCTGCAGGTCCATTTTGGACAGTAAGGACGCTGACAGCAGTAGGGGCAAGTGCAGTCCTTTTGCCCCTCAGGCCATTATTCACCAAACAAGACAATCTCTTTGCAAGATGTCTGTGATGCTCAACACCACCTTGAGAAAGGAATGGTGATGCCAGGAGTTGTCATGTCTCTCAAGGCCAAATTTGAGATAACAAAATCTTGAATGCCATATTCTCTCGGTCTATGA
>PVIH01011509.1:0-68813 GCA_004025045.1 Sigmodon hispidus
TTTTTTTTTTTTTTTTTTTTTTTGATTTATTTATTTATTATGCATACAGTTTTACAGAAGAGGGCGCCAGACCTCATCATAGATGGTTGTGAGCCACCATGTGGTTTTGCTGGGAATTGAACTCAGGACCACTGGAAGAACAGTCAGTGCTCTTAACCTCTGAGCCATCTCTCCAGCCCCTACATAGACCCTTTCAACAAACAAATAATATTGGAGACTCTACTATCACTATGCTATCACATACCCATTTTTCTAAGGATATCATACAATTTTATGAATACAGTTTTATGTCCTTATTGATATTTATTTATAGATATATTTGTTATATAAGTAGATTTTATTTCTTATTGATAGATATTTAGATTGTTTCTAATCTTGCTCCTACAAACAGTACTGCTGAAAAAAATCATATTTTAAGTGAGACAGGATCTATCTTACTGTGTAGCTCTGCCTGACCTGGGTCTCATGTAGACCAGAGAAGGAGATCCTTCAACTCTCAAAGATCTGCCTCAGCCTTGGAGCATTGAGGTTAAAGGTGTGCTGTACCATAGCCAGTGGAGATAGTTTTATTAGTGCCTTTGAGTGTGTTCGATATTTGAGGAGAATAAAAGTTTAGCAAAGTAAGTTGTGTTTTTAATGATGGAGATAAAAAAATCTTTATTAAAAAAGAAAATTATCCCTATGTAATCAAGTTCAAGTCCTCCTAAAGTACATTATTTTAGAGCCTCCCTCACAACACTAGAGATGGAACCCAGGGTTTCATGCACGAGAGTTGAACGTTGTACTACCACAAGCTATATCCTCAACATTTTGTTTTTTGAGTCAGGGTCTTTGCTTAGTTATGCAAGCTGGCCTCAGCAGCCTGAGTAGTTGAGGCCACCTAGCTAGAGCCTAAATTATCTAAGTTATTTTTGCTGAGTAAAAATAAACATGTACATGCCTGCCCCCACCCCTAGACATATTTTTAGCTTACTGTGCACATGCTAACTGATACCTACCCCCCACAAAGTTACTATTACTTAGCTATGGCTACCTATTGTGTTCAGGGATTATTTTACCATAAGCCAAGCTTAACTTGACAGAACTTGGTTATTACTAAATAACATCCATAGACATAAACTCTAAACCTTTTTGGTTATTAAAAGTCACTGATACCTTCTTTAAGTGAAATTTGGAACAAAGATAAATGACCTAACTTGTCTGGTGTTGAGGCTTAGAGCCCTACTTGTCTGTGGGACCATGGAACATAGTTGAAAATGGGAGAGCATTATTAATGTAGCAGTACAAAAATCCACTAGAGCAAGTTTTTCAGCTTGAAGGTGAGTTTTTTTTTGAACAAGGTAACAAACATTTATATTGAATGTGCATTGCATAGGGCATCATAAACACGAATGGTTTTATATCATGCCATTTGCACTTAACCTACTTTTTAGGTGAAAAAATGAGACCAAAAGGAGGTTGTGTTTTAAACAGGTGCATGTAGCTAGTTTTAGTTTGAACCAGGATATAAACCTATTTTTCCTGATTTAATGACACTTTACTCATTCCATTCTACCTCATTGCTTCCTACTGGAAAAACAGAAACATCTAGTATATTAAATGTAAGCTATATTAAAATAGGTCTAGAGGGCTGAAGGCATAATTTGAATAGGAAGTTGGCGTCTATGTGTATAGGATTGGTGATGGACTACTATGTTGATGGTGTGTTTGGAGTTGATCTGTCCTCAGTGCTGCTCTAGGAAAGGTGTAGTATTCATGATGATAATTGAGGTCAAAGAAAATAAAACTTTTCATGGGGAAGAAAAACCTTCATATAGACGTTTTCATATATTTTAAAGTATGGGGACAATAAAATTGTTAATGGGAAGTAGGTTTGTAGTTGGTACTCAGTATATATTTGCTGAAGAAATTTTAATGTATTTTGAGGGAAACAGACTAAATGTGTTAGTAGCTGAAAAATTCATATAGTGTTGGTGTGACTTTTTTTTCTCCTAAACAGACCAGAAGGAAAGGATTATGCCCTTCATTGGCTAGTGCTGGGCACTCATACATCTGACGAGCAGAATCATCTGGTGGTTGCTCGAGTTCATATTCCCAATGATGATGCACAGTTTGATGCTTCCCATTGTGACAGTGACAAGGGAGGTGGGTATACTACATACTCTAATATTGATGTCAAAGGAAATATTTCTTAAGCATGTGTATAAACATTTTAGGCTGTTAGCTCTTGTGACTTTTAAAGAACTATTCACCTAACATGTATGTGAGGTTTTTGTAATAACATTTACAGGATTGAAAAATTAGGATAGGGCTAGAGAGAGATAGCTCAGAGGCTAAGAACACTGGCTGTTCTTTCAGAGGTCTTGAGTTCAATTCCCAGCAACCACTTGGTGGCTCACACCATCCAAAATAAGATCTGGTGCCCTCTTCTGGCATGTAGGGATACATGCAGGCAGAACACTGTATACATAATAAATAAATCTTTAAAAAAAGAAAAATTAGGATCATATGGTCACTGGTTAAACACATTATATAGTTTGTTTAAGGTATTATTCAGCAATTAAAAATGAGAAAAAACTATATGCACTGATATGGAAAGAGATTTTTGTGAATAATCACATCTTAACTAAAAGGCTAGTTTTTAAGCTTTTTTATATCCAGTATAGCATATTAGTTTTTAATGAGTTAGGTATCAATGTAATGCAAATGGACTTTGAGAATAAATTTTATATGGCAGGTAGCCTGTATTTTAGAAATTTTCTTTTTTTCAATTTGTGTTCTAGTTAGGTTAAAATCTGTTGGGCTGGTTGAATTAAATGACTTGTGAGTTTTAATGATTGCATTTTTTTATGTCTTCTCACTTTAGAATTTGGTGGCTTTGGTTCCGTAACAGGAAAAATTGAATGTGAAATTAAAATTAATCATGAAGGAGAAGTAAACCGTGCTCGTTATATGCCACAGAATCCTCATATCATTGCCACAAAAACACCGTCTTCTGATGTATTGGTTTTTGACTATACAAAGCATCCTGCCAAACCAGGTATATAATAATAAAGCCAGGCCATTATTCAAATAAATTTCCTTTTGATTTGAGATGATATTAAAATTATTTATAGTACTGCACTGTGGAGGCTGAAGAGATGTCTCAGCAGCTGTTAGGAACACTGGTTGCTCTTGCAGAGGATCTGGCAGTTTTGATTCTTCACACCCACATGGCAGCTCTCAGCCCTCTGTAACTAGTTCTAAGGGATTCAATATTTTTTGGGCTCTGGTCACCACGTATGTATGTGATATGCAGACCAAAATAAATAATAGATACAAGATAAAACTAAAGTAGTATACTGTGTAATACTTAAAGATTTATAAATTGAGGGATCCCACAACCACCTTTAGGTTTGGTAATTTGCCAAAAGAATCTAGTAGCAGCTTAATTGCATTTGTGGTTCATTACAGCAAGGGGTCTAGAGCAAAAGAAGAAAAAAGCTATCAGTCAAGTAGATAGGCAGTAGATAAGTCTTCACAGGGAACATAACATACACAGGCTTCTGAACTGTCTGGAGTCAAACAGCATGCTTTTCTGTAGCAGAATACCATGGGAATATTGCTAAATGACTATCGAGAGAATCCTGTTTGAGTTCCAGGCTCTGGAGTTTCTCGTGGAAATCTGGTCACCTGGTAATGAAAGCTAACAGCTTCAGCAGTGAAGTTAGATGAATCCTTGATAAACAGCTCAACAAGTTGCTACAGTATGCTTTCACTCCTAAGCATGTCACATTCTGAGAGGTTGGCCAAGGGTCATTCATGGTTTAAGGCTACCCCAGGGATATGGAAGGACTAAATAAGTGGACAGACTTGTGTTAGATATATTTCTAAAAATTGCCCTGGGGTGAGATGGTAGGGTTGCTAATACACAAGATTTATGGGATAGCTGTAGTTTTCCACATTTTTATATTGATGATAATATTAAATTTTCCACAACCAGTCATAGTATGGGTTAAATAAAGATGTAGTCCTTGTTCTTGTAGAATTGCTTGCTGTTAATGGCTCACTCAATGAAGGTGTTTGAAACTTGGCTCTTACCAAATCTGATAAGAAGATAACTTAGTGGTTAATGTTTTTCTTTTTTTTCTTTTAGATCCAAGTGGAGAATGTAATCCTGATCTTAGATTGAGAGGTCACCAAAAGGAAGGCTATGGTCTTTCTTGGAATTCTAATTTGAGTGGACATCTCCTGAGTGCATCTGATGACCATGTAAGAACTGTGTTTTTTAAATCTTAATATTAAGAATGAAAGTGTCATGGACAGATCTAAGCTAAAGGATCTCTTTTTTAAAAAAATATTTATTATGTATACAGTATACAGAAGAGGGAACCAGATCTCATTTTCCTAGGTTTTAAGACAATGACAGCAGACTACTCAGTTGGTCTTAAGCTATCACAAAGCTCTTTTGAAGATTACAAGGTTACCATTGTTTAAAAGAAGACTGTCAGATTAGCTTTTTCATTATTATTTAAGTATGAAACTCTACAGGCTTTATTTTGTCCCAAAGTTTATATCCATTCTACTAATGTTAGACTATTTTTATTAGGTGTCTCCAAATAAAATTCCATAGATCTTAAGCAATTACTCCTTGCTTCCCTTCTACTAACAACAGCTGTAGCTAACCCATTATAGCCTATGGCCTCCTAAACCATGGGCTTTGACAGGTTTTCAGCACAATATTTCCCTCCTGTGGGAATTGTCTCTCACATACAAATAAAGTGATCAGTTACGTCTGTATTAGTCTTTTCACTTGCGCCAGTGTGTACACCTTGATATGCAGAATTCAGAATGGAATAAGATTGTTAATGACTTTTTTACCTTCCTGGCATCAGGAGGGCTAGCCAAAAAGTAGTAAAAGCTTCTGGCTCACTTCCTATAATTTCTCTGTCCTATAATTATAGGATATGTTGTCTTCAGCAATAGGATCTTATTGTTCAGTTCTGATTGACAGCAAATCACAGTAGTAATTGTCTATTTAGTTTTAGGGAGATAAATATGTTCCTTTAACTTTTAAATCTGGCATTTTCATAGCTTTATTTTTTCCTTCTCCCTTAGACTGTCTGCCTGTGGGATATAAATGCAGGACCAAAGGAAGGCAAAATTGTGGATGCTAAAGCAATCTTTACTGGCCATTCAGCTGTTGTAGAGGATGTGGCCTGGCATCTGCTGCATGAGTCCTTGTTTGGATCTGTTGCTGATGATCAGAAACTTATGATGTAAGATGGAGGTTCAGTGGAACTCTGGGTGATCTGGATGACCATCAGTGATTTAGTAAAATAGTAATTAAGATTAGAAATTTTAAAAAAGCACCTAGAAATAATAGCTTCACTTGTTATTTGGTGATTTTAAGTATTATCATTTATTAATCAAAACGTAAGTGTGTGATTTATATAGTTCTGAATGGGTGAGCACATCAAAGTTTGTGCAGAAAGGAATAGCTTCTTCTGAGCCAGCCAAGTGTTTGGGAGCTGTAGGTGCTGTGTGCCTTACCTTGTTCTTTTGTGTTTTAGATGGGACACCAGATCCAATACCACTTCTAAGCCAAGCCATTTGGTGGATGCACACACTGCTGAGGTCAACTGCCTCTCATTCAATCCCTATAGCGAGTTCATTCTAGCAACTGGCTCTGCAGATAAGGTTTTATGTCCCTCCCTCCCCTTTTTAGTGTTTACCAAGCCTTGTTTTATACTTTAATAGACATTTTAAAGGTCATAATAATACACTATAGAAATTTTCATTTGGTTTCTTCTCTGTAGACTGTAGCTTTATGGGACCTGCGCAATCTAAAGCTAAAACTCCATACCTTTGAATCGCATAAGGATGAAATTTTTCAGGTATGTGGTAGATTTTGAGTGTCCTTAAAAATTTTTACAATTGTATGCATTTGTATGGTCATATATATGTGGAGGGAGAACAGAGGTCAGAGAGTCCATTTTCACCTATGGGATCTGGTGGCTGAACTCAAATTTTCAGAGTTTTTTGGAGAGTGTGTGTTAAGCATTTCTATTCATTAAGCTGTCTTTGCAGCCCAGTTTTCTGATGTCAGATTTATGATTTTAGTGACTATAAAAAAGAATATTTTTTACTTTCTTAAAAAATTTATTATTGTATATAGTATTCTGTCTGCATGTATGCCTGAAGGCCAGAAGAGGGCGCCAGATCTCCTTATAGATGGTTGTGAGCCACCATGTGGTTGCTGGGAATTGAACTCAGGACCTCTGGAAGAGCAGTCAGTGCTCTACCCCTGTGAGCCATCTCTCCAGCCTCAGTTTTTTTTTTTTTTTTGTTTTTTGTTTTGGTTTGGTTTTTTTCATGAGATAGGCATTCTGTGGCACCCTGGCTGTTCTAGAAAACTGTATAAAACCAGGCTGGCCTTGAACACAAAGATCCACCTGCCTCTACCTCCCAACTGCTGGGACTAAAGGCACGCACCACCACTGCCCGGCAAGTTTTTTCTTTTGTTTGGTGGGGTATTGGACATTAATTTTTATTCAAAGTTCTTCTTGGTTCTACTATTTAAAACTATCATGGTGATGGGTTAATGCCATTGTTTTTGAAAAGCCCCAAGTCTGAAAGTAGAAAAAAATTCCTCCAAAACAATGATCAGTTTTAAATATGTTTTTAATAACTCTTAAGTGAAGAGTACTACTATAGTGGATCCACTAGTAAAAAAGGTCTTACACATGCTTTTAGAATAGAGATTATAGGTTAGGACAGACAACTGTTAAAGGTTTTATAGATGATTATGGGCCTGAAAAAGTTCTTCAGTACTAGAGAATTTGACTTTCCTGGGTGCAGCCTGGGAGGCTGGGCCCTTTAAGATATTTAATGACCGAGGGGATGTTAAGTGGCAGTACCATCAAGGTCATTGATTAGGGGGTTTCTTGAAATCCTTGGACAGTGAGATCTCTGGGTGAAGAAATGGACACAGAATGTGAGGTGGAGAAAATACGGTTTAGAATGAACTACAAACTAACAGACAGAATTTTAATACTTATTCAAAATATCTATTGCTAGGTCCACTGGTCTCCACATAATGAAACTATTCTGGCTTCAAGTGGTACTGATCGCCGCCTGAATGTGTGGGATTTAAGGTAATTTAGGATCTGGTAACAAAGTACTGTGCAAATGTGCTAATCTAACAATTATAATAGAACTCAAACCAAGAAAGCAATTTGCTATTATAAAATCAGTAAATAAGAAATTGTGCATGCTAGGTTTGATGGCGCATGCCTTTAGTCCCAGCACTTGGGAGGCAGAAGTAGGTGGATGTCTGAATTCCAGGCCAGCCTGGTCTACAAAGCAAATTTCAGGACAGATAGGACTGCTACATAGAGAAACTCTTATCTTGGAAAAAAAAAAAAAAACAACAAAAAGAAATTGCTCATAAGTTGTAGGAGTGTTTTACCTGTGTGTGTATATATATGTTCAACACATGCATGCTAGATGCCCACAGAAAGCAAAAAACAGCATTAGGGTTTATGCAACAGGAATATGGGATAAATTACCACTACGTAGGTACTGCAAAGAAAGTAAGCCCCTGTTTTTTTTTGCACGAGCAGCAAGTATTCTTAATTACTGAGCCTCCTCTCCAGGCCTGAAAACTGTTAGGTATGTTTTGCCAATTAAAACACCTTTTTGCTACACATGACTAGGGATGATATAGCTCAGTGGTACAGCTAGGACACAAAAGGCAATGGGTTTAGTCTCCAGCATCACAAGCATTTAAATACTGACTTTATGTTTCATTGGAATAATTTGGTGTGTGTCTGTCTGCCTGTCAGTCAGTCAGACAAGGCCTTGTATAAGACAGACTGGCTACAAACTCTTTCTCTTCCAGGTGCTATGATCACAGGCCTGTACAGGCCTATGTGCTCAGGCCAGAGGCTGTAATAGACAGCCAAGTTAAAAGCCAGTTTGGGGCTATATAATCTGACCCCATCTCAAACAAAGAAAACTTAATTTCTTGGAGCAGACAGGGAGGGGCTAACTGAATAGAAAATTTTGCCTACCATGTGTGGAAGCCTGTGTTCTAGCCTACCCCCTTCAAAATTCCTGATGTCATCCCTTGGCTTATACATTGCATAGCTAAAAACTGCAATAGTTCAGACAAATTTGATTTGCTGGAATGCAAAAGGCCTAAAGAGTATAGAGGCTGTACATTAGTTACTTTTATATGTGTATTTTCCTTTTAATTCTGATGTATTAAAACCAGTTAAAATATCAAAAGAATTTTGAGCTAATGTTTATTATGAGCAATATTTCTTCATTCTGCAGCTTTAATTATGTGTGGCTACCCAGCCCATTTCTAGGAAATAAACAATCCACAATGCAATAATGAGAAAATAAATCCTAAGTCCGTGCTTCTCAACCTTCTTATGCTGAATCCCTTTAATGTAGTTCCTCATGCTGTTATAATGTAAAAGGTCACCCAACCCCCAGGCTACGAACCACTGTCTCAAGTGATTTTCATAGAGAAATACTTTTATAGTAGATGTGTGTATTTTAAGATAAAAGCTTTATGTTCTTTCTTAATAGTAAAATAGGAGAAGAACAATCAGCAGAAGATGCAGAAGATGGACCTCCAGAACTCCTGGTATGCATTATTAGATTAAATATCATATGTACACTGGATTATTTTTCATTAGTTTATTTTAGGAATGGATTAGAGCTTCAAATTTTAGCTTGCCAGTGATTTCAAAAAGAAGGCTAGGAGGCTATTGTGATTAGGTTCTGACATTTATCAAAAATAGTAAATAAAGTTCCAGAATGTATTTGGAAATGTTTAAGTGATGGTAACTTGAGCTCTCAGACTATAGTGTCTGAAAATCTTTAAGAATAAGACCCAGGTGTTTAGTCTCTCTAAACTAGAGTTAGTGTGTAAACTCTCTAGCCCCTTAGATTCCTGTGTTCAGTAGCTTTAGGCAGAAACAAGCAAAAGGATGATAGGACTTTTAGATAGACCAGCACGTTTGGCATTCATAATCATTGTTGCTTAAAGAATAATCATAACAGGGGGCTGGAGAGATAGCTCAGCAGTCAGGAGCACTGATTGCTTTTCCGGAGGACCAGGGTTCATTTCCCACCACCCACATGGCAGCTCAACAACTGTCTGAAGTTCCAGTTCAGGGCAAACACCAAGGCAGATAGATAGATAGATAGATAGATAGATAGATAGATAGATAGATAGATAGATAAGTTAAAAAAAAAAAGAATAATCAAAGTTCCAGTTCAGGGCAAACACCAAGGCAGGCAGGCAGGCAGATAGATAGATAGATAGATAGATAGATAGATAGATAGATAGATAGATAGATAGGTTTAAAAAAAAAAAAGAATAATCAAAGTTCCAGTTCAGGGCAAACACCAAAAAAATAAATAAATGAGTTTTTTTAAAAAAAAAAAAAAAAAAAAGAATAATCATAACATCCCAGGAAGCTGAAGCAGGAAAGAAAGGTTATGAGTTTTGAGGCCATGGGACAAGTGTGCATCTGTAAGTTACCCTGGGGGGTGGGGAGCAAGTAAATTTATTTTTCAATTAACTGCTTCTATAACCATATAGTGGGATCTAAATACTTTATTGTGGGTAAATTATTCTGAGGTCTTGTTTGTGAAGCAGAGTCTTCATGGTTTTTTAAGCATTTTTAGAAAGGCCTTCATCTACAGCCAGTTTTCTTTTTATATCATGAATTTGCAGTAATTTTATAGTCCTTCAGAAAAACCACAAGAGGCTAGTGAGATAGCTGAGCAGTTAAGAATACCTACTGTATTAGAGTAATAAATTAGTATAGCTAGATAGGTGGTTCAACAGGTAAAAGTTAAGGGGGGAATCAGAGGTTTGAACCTCGGTGACAGAGCAAGAGCCTGTTTGGAGCCGGGCATAAGATTGTTCATTTCTAAAGCTGTTTGTGATATCATTTCAATCAAGGGGAAGTTTTACCTTTACCTTTACCTTTTTAGAGATGTCTAAGTCTCTAGCCCAGGCCTTAGTCTCAAGTGCTGAGATTACATCTCGTGTATTTTTTGAGTGATAAAATGATTGGGGCATTGTATTTAGATTGAATATAACCTAATTTGCAGAACATTGAGCACTGTAAAACTTTTTGTTCTTCCAAAGAATCAACTCCTTTAAGTCCTAAAGAGTGTGTGTGTGTATGTATGTATGTATGTATATTAGACATGGTGGCCTTTTTGTCTGTATAGGCCAGGCAAACCTCAAACTCATGTAATCTACCAGCCTCTGCCTCCCAAGCGCTGTAATTAAAGGTGTACACCATTACCACCTGGCCTGGAACAATGCCTTAAAGGTAGTTTCTCACCTGTGCTACAGTCTGGATCTTAAAGTCTTAGTATCTTTTGAGGGCTACAGAAGAACCAAGAGTACATGACCAGACATGTTGATAATGCTCAGTCACTATTCAATGTACTCAGTTTGGAAGTGGTGGCATGGTTACAGAAAAATGTTTTTATGGGCAGAGGCCAGAGAACTTTCAGATGAGATGTCCTACCTCCTACTTAAGCTAATGAATAACATTCTTGAGCCATTTGAATGTGTGGACAGAACACATTAGCAAAGTAGTATTTGGTGAGTCTAGGTTGAGTATACAGGTGTTCATTGTATTCTAGTATTTTGAAAGTTTGGAAGATCTCAGAATATTTGGGGTGGAAATCTACCTCTGAATTGTAGGGCAACCTAATAAGACTGTTATAAAGTCTTGGAAGTTTTAGAATAGGAAAGGGTATGAAATTAAGACTTTTTTTTTTTTTTTAAGTTTATTCATGGAGGACACACTGCTAAGATTTCAGACTTCAGTTGGAACCCCAATGAACCTTGGGTCATTTGCTCAGTGTCTGAAGATAACATCATGCAGATTTGGCAGATGGTAAGTTAAATATTTTTCATAACCTTTGTAAAACTGACTGGTGGTAGAATGTAATAAAAATATTTCATTATTTAGGTGACTACTAATGTTATAGGATGGGAAACTTTTCTGAGCCTGGCCTGGAAAATGGCTCAACACTAAAACACTTCCTTCAAAAACCATATGACTTAATAAGATCAATGCATGAAACCCATGTGGAAGTGGAAGAAAAGAACCAACTCCACAAAATTGTCTTCAGAGCTTCACACACGCACAAGTGTATAATTATCACAATAGTGATAATTAAAAATTTTTAAACCTTTTTAATTTTAACTAACAACCTAACAAAGTTAGTTCAGTACCATTTTATCCACTAATTCATATTAATAACATTGTCGTTGCACTCTCAGCTGGACTTTGATATTTCTAAGGTTCTGAGTTAACCATTGCTCCAAGTTTCAGAAGATGCTTTTTCTGAACAGTGACTAAAATAGTGCTTGGGTGACTAAAGTATGTCTATGGAATTACATACTGGCAAATAATTTAAAGAGTACTGGTCACTGAAAAAATCAGTTTAAATTTTAAAATGTATATTCACAGATACAAATTCTGTTTTTACCTGTGAATTTATTTGGTTGTTATCTCCAGGCTGAAAATATTTACAATGATGAAGAGTCAGATGTCACGACATCGGAACTGGAGGGACAAGGATCTTAAACCCAAAGTATGAGGTGTTTCTATTGAATGTATGCTACATGAATGCTTGATTTATCAAGCGCCAAAAAGGCAATGTATAGTAGGAAATATAAGTGGGATGGCTTATGGCGTTCTTTACTCTCTGATTCTAGCACTTTCCAGTGAGCTGTTGCGTTCTGTATCATATTGTAGCTTAGGGGAAAAAAGGAATGTTGCTTAAGAAAGGACATCATTATTGTTTTAAAATACACATTGCTGGGTATTGCCTTTGATTCAACTGTGTTAAGTCCTCATTTTCTCAAACTTTTAAGTGCTTGCTGAAGTTCCCAAATATGCAAGGATAACTTTTACACTTTTTCCTTTCAACACTTCTTGATTGGCTTTGCAGAAATAAAGTTTTAAAATAAAGTTTGTTTTGTTCTTTTAGAAGCTGGGAAGGGGTGGATGTCTGTGTACGCTCCCATGTATCTCCTTTCTCCAGTGGAAATAGGTAAAATTGTTTTGGATTTGCACGCAATTAAGGCCACACGGGCAGCCAAAGAACACACGGAAGCTGTTAAATTCATCATACATATTTACTTAATCTATACAGAATCGAGTAGATAAAATCAGATTCACGTTAGTGAAAAATCTCTACAAAATGTCTTTGAAAAGCAAAACAAGACTGCCTCTTAACAATTCATATCCTCATGAAAGACGTGGGCTGTAAAAATAAAGCAGTGTGTTTAGCACAAACTAGAAGATATCTGCATCATTTTTTCACAGTTATTTCCATCTACAGTCTGAAAGAGGTAGATTTTTCTGCAACACCTGAGAATTGAATTGTGATAACCAGGTGTGTAATAAAGGCAGTTGCATACATAACTAAAAATACTGGTCTCAAGACCAAGAAATGTACTTCTACAAGTCTGAGGATGAAATGGCCTGATATCCAAGACCCAAGTTTTCGCTACATTTTGGGGTCTACTGCCACTATAAATATACATCAAGATTGCATGGTAGTGCACCAAATGCAGTAAGTGAAATCAACATTTAAACCTTTTCTGGGCCAGCCTAATAGCATTACAGTGTTCTAGAGTATGGTAGATACAGGGCGTGCTACAAAGCCACAACACTGGGCTGATGAGGTGATCACTTTAGGGGAGGGTATCCTTCTCTGAGGTCCCATTTGTTTTTATTCACAGGGTAATGGGAGGAAAGATTCTGAAAACATCCAAACAGAATCCAAACATCCTCCAAACATCTAGCTAAAAAGCATGTAAGCCAAAAGCAGCAGGCCAGGACTGTTAATCACATTGCTTTTATAAAGCCCTTGAAAATATGCAACAGGTCCAAGATTTACAGTCTTCCACACACAGGACAAGCACCACAAAAAATGTGGCAGGCTACACACATGGCTTAATAAAATGTTAAGAGCTGTGAATCCATCAAGCTTATGAAATGTGTTCATTAGTGATAATTTCAAAGTAGATTATATTTCTGATACACCTTCATGGGAAATGATCCAGTATTTCTAGTAGCTGAAGGTGGGGAAATATTTATAAGAGGATATGAGAAGGTATTTTTGTTTTCTTATGTATGTTGATAGTAATAAGATTACAATCTACTTTATGGATTTCTTTTCCTCCACTGTCTGACCCCTTGATTAACATGACCAAAAGTTTAGAAAGACATACTCTACTCCAGGGACTGTTTTCTATCTTTTGGACAACTTTCAATTCTTTAAATCCAGTCTAGAACATAAATGTTTCAGTCTAGAACATAAATGTTTCAGGAGTTTAGCATAGAGAAAATGGAGTTTATTCAGTCCGGTAAGCATTTAAGTGTCAGTCTCAATAGAATGTGATGTCAGTTTTACTTGAACTTTTTAAAAAATTACTTTATAAAGCATTCCCATGCAAATTATATCAAGACAGTAAAGACCTAGTAATTTGCATGGCTGAGCCGCATCCAACACAGAACAAAAGGAGCTAAAACATGTTTTGAAATTTCCCAGTATAAAGTGTAGAAACATAGTGACAGCATAGAGGTCTTTTTGACTGCAAATAATCTGCCAAGTCTTCCCAAGATAAAAGATAGTGGTTCCAATGTTTTCACTTCGGAAATTAAATGTTAATTTAGTGCTGGCTTGTAATTTAAATTTTCTTTCAAGAAGCAAAATTGGTGCTCTTTGCTGATGGAACTTGTAAACCTGGGGCTTACATGATGATCAAGTGCTGCCACTGAGCTATATTATAGTCTTAGAGGAATATAGCCAAAATGTAGGGGCTGAAAAGAGCATTTGCCTAATATAAGCTCCATATGAGCAGTTTTCAAAGAATAATCAGGTTTTTGTGGGAAGTAGAGAACATGTACATAAACTGCCACCACCTACTACAGTGATCATCAGTCCAAAGTAATTGACTTATTTTTATTTGCAGAAACATTAAGCCTATTCATCCAATACTTTGCCTATTTTGTTCACATGTAACATCTTTTATGTTCCACCAGAACTTCAAGGTTATGTGGTCACCTCAGTTTGTCAAGTAAATTAAGAAAAGCTAATTTGAATGGGAAATGTTAAGCTTGTTTCTGACCTGCCCCCTATCTTTATTTAAATAGGGTATTAAGCAAAGGTAATCATCTTGGTATTCTGACTAACACTAATGGGCCAAGATGCTTAAATTAAAACTGTTTTCACTTCAAGGAACCATCTTGAGAACGTAGTTCCTCTAATGGCCCTGTTTTAAATGATATTTTAGTTAGGAAAATTAGGTGCAAGGAGCAGAAAGAGAGGACAAAGCAATGAAAACATGCACTCCAACAAAGGGGGAAAATGAGGCAGATGTGCAACGTACTTGAAGGAAATTTATAGATTATTTCAAACTGCTAAGCAGCCTCCTGTACCACATAAGTCCAGTAGTTCTAAGAAAATACAGATATGGTAGAAAAAGTAAGAAAATTTTCACCACAAAACCAATAGTTACTACTAACAGAGGAAGTTATACACAAAATATATCTCTCAATACAGTGATCACATTTCACCCTAGTCAACTGACTCAATGCCTTTTGCAGAACCTGAAGATGAGGGCTTTTGTGCAGCACTTCTTCTCTCACTCACTGACTTGGCTTTGGCCCTAGCCTCCAAGTGCATTCCCAAGGCTCTTCTTGAAGTGTTCATCTCCTTGAACGAATCCAGGGCAGCACAGGGCTGCATCGCAGGTGACATCAAGTCCCCATCTGCTGTTTTGATAGAGACCTGCTCTTTCAGGACTTCCACCTTCTCGTTGAGCTCATTTCTCTCTGTCTGAAGAGCCCTGCACAGCTTCTCTAACCGTTCCAGTTTTATTTGAAAGGCCTTGTACTCTTTATCACGGACAGTTTTCTGTTGTTTTTTTTTTTTTTCAAATGAAAAACAAAACCAGTCGACAGTTCCATAACCTCATTAAATACAAATCAGGCATTGTTTGTAAACAAAAAAATAGCTGAGCTGAACCACATTGGAAACTACCTGTTATTGTCTATTATACATATTTAGTTTCTTCAGAAACCTAACAATCAGGTTAATATATGTATCTTAACTATGAGAATGTTATTTAACATGTTTTAAATTTCATTTCCTAAAAATATAGATGAAATCCCCTTAAGTTGGTAAAAATTTTATGATAACTTTAAAGAAATTGAAGGGTCAAAGACTTGCAAAACTAAGCTTTCTTAGAACAATAGTTTTTTTGTTTTGACACAAGGTTTCTCTGTCTATAGCCCTGGCTATCCTGGAATTTGCTCATTAGACCAGGCTGGCCTCGAATTCTCAGATCCACCTGCCTCTGCTTCCCAAGTACAGGGATTAAAGGCAGGTGCCATCACTGCCTGGCAGAAGAGCATTCTATAAATGTATGTCCCAATATAGTACAGTCCTATCAAATCTTTTAAAATGTGTAGTGACTGCAAGCAATCCATTTTCTCTTGTAATATAGCCAAAAATACTTTTTTTTCAGGTAGAAAGGCATTTGGGGTGTTTGCCTCCAGTCACATTAGGAAGTCCCTGGACTGAATGAATCAGCACCTCTCAGTTGGTTTTGTTTTTGTCTAAAGACAAAAAAAATCATGTAGCCTTGGCTGACCTCAAACTCATAGAAATCCTCCTGCCTCATGCCTGCCTTCTGAGTAATGTTGAGGTGCCTACCACCAAGCCCTGCCATTTTTAGCCATTCTTGCAGATACCTGCTCTAACTCAGACCTATTGAGTCAGACACTCTGGCTAAGACCTAGCAATCCTGGTATCTTACAGATTTAAGTTTGAGAAACATTGTATCAGAAAAATGCTTGAATTATATGCTAGGCTATATAGTGCTTGATCCTTCAGGACTCTATCATTATCCAGCTACTAAGAAAGGCATTAGTCTATTCAGAACTATTATACTCCATATATAACTAATGATACATCCTAATCTCAGGAAACCATCTTACCTCTTCAGCCATCTGCAGGAGTGCTTTATTATTGTTTTCCCATTTGGTGCGCCATATCATTGTCTCTTTTTCCAGTTTTTTAATTTTCTTTGTCATCTGTGAATGAACATAATTACAACTTTAAAATCCTAATTAACAGTTAAAATCTTCTTTATATGTGTGAATGTTTTGACTGCATGTATGTATGTGCACAACACATGTGCCTAGTGCTCTCAGGAGGTGAGAAGAAGGCATCAGATTCCCTGGAATTGGAGTTACGGATGGTTGTGAGCTACATTGTGGATTCTGGGATCTGATCACCAGTCCTGCAAGAACAAGTAAGCTTAACTAGTGAGCCATCTCTCCAGGCCCTAAGTTCCATTTCTTATTCTACTGGCTGTCCTATTACACACAAAAAAAAGCTTTAATGTTGCTCCCCTCTCTGTCACTGTATTTGCCTCACTGAGCAAAGTTTAAAAATTGATGTGCTCCAATCATTTGAAAACTAGAAATGGTGGAACTTTCAGAGAAATTAAGGTTATGTTTCAGTTATCTTCACAACTCATACCTTAAATTCCTAAAGATAATAAAGTAGGCCCAAAGGAATCAAAGGAACTTTTTTTTTTTTGTTGTGTGTCTGTGTGAAGGAAGGAGAGAAGTGGGTGGGGGGGAAGGTTCTCACTATGTAGCCTTGACTGGTGTGGACTTTGTTATGACCAGGATGGCCTCAAATTCAGAGATCTGCTTGCCTATGCTATAAGAAAAGTGAGAATGAGACTTATCTATGCCTATCAATTAGTTACATTGTCAATATTCCTTTGTCTACTGAGTTCATACAAGCTATGATTTTCTTGTTTTTTTTTAAACTTTATTTTATTTGCCTTGGTGTTTGCCTGGAACTGTGAACTGTAACTACAGACAGTTGTGAGCTGCCATGTGGTGCTGGGAATTGAACCCCGGTCCTCTGGAAGAGCAGTCACTGCTCTTAACCAGTGAGCCATCTTTCCAGCCCCACAAACTGATTTTCAAGTCAGGATACTAAGCCAGGTCTGTTGAGGAAAACTGACCAGATACCTTCTACTGGTGGCTAATACAAAGTAGGACAAAAGTGATAGAAAGAGCTCATGGAAGAACTGAGTTGAGTACTGACCCACAGTCATTTGTATGTTTCCATCCCACAGGATCTTCCACAAGGATAGCAAATTTGGGGAATCCCTGTCTTGAACTGTATTCCACTTCAACAGTGAGCATGTGCTGGAATTCAGCTAATACTTACTGTGCTAACAGTTACCCCTCGATCGGATTATCAACTGAAAGGACTGGTAGGCAGAACAAATCTGATGCTTATAGAATTCTCCAGATTACTAGGTCTAAAAATACTTCAAGGTGGTAATCTGAGCACTATTAGTTCATGGTAATTGAGCACATGTTTAATGAGCTAAACAGTATCTGAAATTGGTGGGTCTTTTTTATTTTCTTTAAAGGGCCAGTAAGAAGGTGTTTGCCACCAAGCCTGATGGACCTGTTTGATCCCTGGAACCTACATGGTGTAAGGAGAGAACCTATTCACAGAAGTAGTCCTCTGACTTCCACACATGTGCCATAGCAAGTGCTTGTATATACACAAAGTAAATGGGGGGCAGAAAGTCAGAACAACTTATTTACAATCATGTGTATCAATGTGGACATGGCTGTGGATGCCCATGCAGACCAGAAGAGGGCATTGGATTTCCAGGAGCTGGAGATTCAGGTATTTATGATTGATTTGACATGGGTGCTTAAACAGAAATGAACCCGTTGGAAGAGGGGGCAGGTATTAATAACCACTGAGCTATCTCTCAGCTCTATAGAGTTATTTTTAATTGTGTGTCTGCGTGTATATGCACATGAGCACAAGTCAGAGTTACAGATGGTTGTGAGCCAGTCAACGTGAGTGCTAATAGAATAGCAATCAGGTTTCTAAAAATGGTCACTGCTTACACTATACATTATAATACTTTAAATGGTGGAGAAAGGGCCAATCTGGCCTAAAAGAGCTTTTTAATGTAGTCTAGAAAAGGAAATTTTGAAAGTAAATAAAGAAGTTAGCTGGGAATTGCTGATACACACATCTGTAGTCCTAGCTCCTAGGAAGTAGAGGCAGGTAGATCTTTGAGTTCAAGGCTATACTGATCTATGAAGCAAATTCCAGGACAGCCAGGAAACCCTGTCTCAAAAAAAGTAAAAAAAACAAAAAACCCAAAACAACAAAAAAGAATTTACTGTAAATGAATTGTAGAAGTATAAAGATAGCTATTTGGGGGCACAAGAATAAAGTGTAAAGAATAAAGTGAATAAATAATAGCCCTGTATTTGGAAAGTAGATTTAAGAAAGCATCATAACTATAAATTCACCCCAAGTAGTAATAATAATACCCCATTAATATTTCAGTCCATTAAAAAAATATAAATACCTTTTCCATTTCCTGTCTGAAGGTTGTAAAAAGTTCATTGCTTTTTGCCATAGTAGTCTGGAATTCTTCAAACTTATCCATATAAAGAGAAAGCTACAGAACAAAATAGAAAAGCAGTTATTCTGAGTTCCAGGAGAGCAAACACCTAATCTCTGGATAGTAGTAGATAGATGCCTAAAGTTCTAACAACTCATAGAGATCTAGTCCTTGGAAAGTTCATTGTTGTTAACATGTATTTAAGATGAAGAAACATTAACAACCCCATTAATTAAAGCTCAAAAGGCATGGCAGTTGAACACTTTACACATCTGCAAATGTTTTTAACTACCTTGTATGTGAAACTTATAAGAACATTTATTCTGGAAAGTTCTTAGTATCAAGGATATCTCCTAAATGGGGGCAGAAAAGTAGTTGAGGATAGTCATCATCTTTTAACTTTAAGGAATTTATATTCAAGATGTATTAATATGTAAAACATGTCACCCCACCCTTTATTCTCCTTTAGCAAAAGCCTCTAGAGATGCCAGAGCATAGTGTGAGAGTCAGAACAAAAAAAAACTTAGTTCCAGGAGGGAACCCTTTACCCTTTAGAGATGTCATTACAAAGAAGTCCAGAGGAAGGGAGTCTTTTCTTCTTTTGAGATCATGAAATACACATAAGTAGAGGGGTAGGCAGGAAAGATGATTAAGTGTTTGCTATTCTTGCAGAAGACCTAAGCTTTGCTTCCCATTGCCTGTATGGGGGCTCACATCTCTAATTGCTTCTTCTGACTCTGTACCAGGCATATACAAGCACACCTGAGATTTTTAATCTTACAAAGTAGAGGGGAATTTGGTTGCTTAGCAGGTGTATAGCCCTAGGTTCAGTCCCTAGTAATGAACCAAATGAAGGAAAAGAAGAGAGGAATATATACAGTTAATTAGACACCAAAAAAACTCATGTAATCAGTGACGAGAGGAATATTATAGCCAGCATCATCTAACAAAATGTGGGAGGTTGAGATGGGACAGGATGGAAGGCAGCCCACTCATAGTTCCTAGGTAGGTGTGCCATATGGGAAGAAGCACTTGGAGCAGGTGCTGCTGTGGGGGAAGCAGCAGCAGACAAAGTTCATCAGGCTAGAAGTGATAATTGGGAGACAGGCAACAAGCAGTAAAAGTCTATGAAAACAAACAGGAACTGAGGATTGAGCAAAAGACAGTGGAGGAGGTGTTCTGTGCTGACATCTAGTGACAGTAGTGGTTAGGTTGAGTAAATAGCACTTAGAATTGGAGGCCCATTCTAACCGAAGATAGGACATCCAAAGGAAGGCTCTCTTTTTGAGAGTTCAATGTTGGCCCATAGTAATGAATAGATGGCAACTATCAATACACTTGGACTTACATGGCTAATCACAACACACTTGGCCAAGGCAACTTGTGAAATACCATAGTAAAAGCAGCAAATGAGATCAACTCTTGGAAAGGATAGCAGTGTTCAAGTAGAAAAAGAAATGATAGCAAAGGAAACAGATGGCACAGGTCACAGGATAGCTTATCAATATTTGGAAAGGTATGGACCTTATCCACATTGATTCTCATCTCTATTTGTACAACTGAATGTACAGACTGGCACGTAATGGATTTGAATTTTCTACCAGCCTTCTGTTATTATATCCTGTGGTAAAAAGTTCCAGAGATTTCTGATAAATACTGTTAAAATTTATACTTTTAAATTAGGCTAGCTTTGCCGGGTGGTGGTGGTGCACACCTTTAATCCCAGCATTTGGGAGGCAGAGGCAGGTGGATCTCTGAGTTTGAGGCTAGCCTAGTATACAAAGCTAGCTCTAGGGCAGCCAGAGCTGTTAAACAGAGAAACCCTGTCTCAAAAAAGTTTTAGCTTTGAAAGAAATAAATGTCACCAATACTGTAAAATGTCCTAGTCTACCCCTCAAAAATGTATTAGTGCCTTTATTTAGAGTCTTGTTTTAGGAAGCCTTGCAATAAACTTAAAAATAATTATTTCAATAGAATTCTAGTTAGCTAAGAGAGGGTAGATTTTAAGTAGTATAAACATCTACTTTCACCTATTAAGACAGAACTGTATTTTGTAGCTTCTTAATAAAGAGATAGATGGTACATACAACACCTACAGAGTCTGGACTGAAAAAGGAGGAAAACCTCAGCTAAAGTCATCTCACAAAACTACCTTCAAGTGCATCTATGGGTATAAGTAGTTTTAAAACAGCTAAATTAGCACAAAATTAAATAGGTTAAGATATGTGAAGTTTTGTAATCTTTAAATCTGGAATCTTAGTGGCTAATCATTCCAGCTGGGCTGAGATTTGGAGCTGAGATTTGAGACATAGGTCTTTTAGTACTAAAAACAGGGACATTCAATTTTGGGCGGTCACCCTAAATGAAAAGAAACTTCCAAGAGATATAAGAGATTAGCCTTGGTTAGCAAAACCACCTTAAAAGAGATTCAAAGTCTGTGTTAAATGAATTCTTTTTCTTACAAATTCTGCTGTCCTCAACTATCAAGTTACCTGCTGTTTTAGTTGTACTTCTTGCTGCTTCATTTGTTCATATTTGTGCCTGGATTCTGTTGCTTCTTTTAGTAACTAGAAAACAGAAAGATTCTTGCAAAAGTACTAATAGCAATTACACATATGAATATAATGTTAAATAACCGTACAGTTAGGCCACATCCTATTTTAGCAAGAATGACTCCCCTACAAATAGAATACCTTCTATTTGTCAGTTGTCATCTACATTCACCTTCCATCATTATGCTTCTTAACAATGCTTAGAGGTAGAAAGATATCTTTTACTGTTTAAATAGAAAAAGGTACTGTAGAGACCCAAAAATTTTTACAAAATTCGGGGTTTAAGGGTTTAATCACACCTAATATTTGCAAAAAACATAGTTCTAAGTACCTCAAACATGGCTGAGAAAGCTTCTCCCTGAGGAGCAAGGTTGAGACTAGGTAAAAGGGTATGGAAAAAAGCAATAACATTAGGACAGGTCTCTGAGCATTAAAAAAACAAGAAAAACCCTGGTGGAAGACTAGATGCTATCTATGCATTGGTTGATATAGTGCTTGCCTTATATGCAAAAAACCCTGGGGTTTAAATAAAATTACACCAGTGAAAATAAATCATTTCCTTAGTGTCAACTTGTTCAAAAACAAAACCAGGGTAAGGTATGGTGGTGCTACCTTAATCCTAGCACTCAGGAGACAGAGGCAAGTAGATCTCTGAGCAGAAGTAGCCAAAAGCCTTCTAGGGCTAATAATTATTATAATACCCCATGGTGACATTAAACGTTTTAGTTAAAATACTGGCAATACCTTTTTCTTTTTTTCTTAAGGAACAGAACTTACAAATTCTCTCTCTCTCTGATGTTTTTCATCAGCTTCTTTTATCAGCTGTGTCGTTTGCTGAAGTTTGGCATCCACAAGCTGTTGTTGTAATTCCTTGTGCTTGAATACTTTATCAATATGCTATGAAAAAAGAATTCCTTCTATCACTTTATGAAGAGATGGGAGGAAACATAAGATGTTATAATACTCTGCTTGCCTTGCTTTTCTATTACTACCACATAGCTAATAACACTAGGTCTTGGGGCTGGAGAGATGGCTCAGTGGTTAAGAGCACCAGCTGCTCTTCTAGAGGTTCTGAGTTCAATTCCTAGCAACTATAATGAGATCTGGTGCTTTCTTCTGGCCTGCAGGCAAAACACTATATATGCATAATAAATAAATTTTTAAAAAACCACTAGGTCTTTCTGTCCCTATAACTACAACAGTGTTTGATACTACCTGTAAGTCCTGTTGGAGTTAGGCACCAACACTACAAACTTTGAAATTCTTGTTTCTGTCATGTAGTGAGAAAGTCAAACATCAAAACAAATAAGAGATCAAACCAATAAATGTATACAAAAACACACACTTTTTCTTTTCATTCTTTTTTTCCTACCCATTAAATTTTGCTGTATTTCTCAATTGAAAGCAGCATGATAAGTCAAAGCCAAGCTAAGGCAAATTTATCAAACAGGTAAATTTCTGTCCTGCTAAATCCCAATGCCAGTATCTGATATGAATGGAACCATACAGTTTGTAAGTTCCAGACATCTGGAAAAAAAGCTTGTATTTCCAAATAAAAGTGCTAGTTATACACACAGAAGCCATCAAAACATGCCACCATGGAACTGTAGAATTAAGATTTTTCTAGCTATATGTGACAGGGAGAATGATAGTGTGTAATAAGGCAGCCTAGGGATTAACATGGCAGATTCTTTTTTTTTTTCATTTATGAATTTGAAGAAACACATGATTCTACAATTTGCTACATCTATGAAGAAACAGGCCATTAGACAATAAAACTAAAAGAATCATAAGAAAATTAGGCCTAGGCCTGGTCTGGAGGATCCTTGTGGATTTGAGGTCAACCTACTCTACATAGCAAACTTTAAGAAAGCCAGAATTACAGAGAAAACCAAAAAGAAAGAAAATTAGGACTTTAATAATGATACATTTTTTTTAACCTGTATGACAACAAAAACACAAAACATTTAATGAGCTTTTCAATAATAAAACAGGCCAAGCAAATTTATATTTTGGGGATGAGACATAAACTAGTGAAGTAGACAGACTTTATTTAGATCTTAATTCAGAATTTTTATTTTTTAATTTTACATGTTTAACTGT
The DNA here is from genome assembly GCA_004025045.1 of Sigmodon hispidus. NCBI lineage: Eukaryota > Metazoa > Chordata > Mammalia > Rodentia > Cricetidae > Sigmodon > Sigmodon hispidus. Next base: position 23,170 of record PVIH01011509.1, read on the forward strand.
GTAAGGGTGTCAGATCTTGGAATTACAGACAGTTGTTAGCTGCCACGTGGATGCTGGGAATAGGATCTACTTAAGCCCATGAATTAGGGTTACCTAACCTAACTGGGGGTGGGACACACCCTAAACAAATGTAATGAAATGGCTATATCACAAATGCCTTGATACAGGGTATTCTGGAGCCAAATATTTATTCATTATTAGTCTAGATAGGAAAATAAATAATCTGTGAAAATTGCCATCTTCTTAGTATTACATGCAATTTAGTACTTGATTAGACTCCTAGAAATTATCTTACCTATTCATATAGATGGACTCAATTCTGGTTATGCAGTGGTTTGATCCTTTCCCAAGTTAATAAACCCACCTTCTACTAAAACATTCTGTAATAATACTTTGAAGTAAACAGATTTTACCACGAATAGTGAGAGGCTGTGGAAAGCAATCAAATGCCATTACCTCTTCCCTCAGTGCATACTGCTCAATGAGCTTCTTCAGCTTCTCTCCCAGTTCAATGTTCTCCTGTCGGAGTTTGGCATTATGTATGTCATGTTGTTCCAACTGGGTTTGGATTTCATTTAGAGTAATCTGAAAATGTGCTGTTGCTTCTTTGCGTCGTTCTTCTTCCTCCCGTGCCTGCTGCATATTTTCCTCCTTAGTACCCAAAAGAATTTCTGTTAGTACTAGATTCATGAGCAAAATGCTCAAAGAAGCTGCTGTTACCAGGCCTGTGATCCCAAGTACTCAGGGCTGAGATTTTGAGTTCAAAGCCTGTCTAGAATTAATGAGTTAAAGAACAGTTTGGCAATTTAGTGAGACCTTGTCTCAAACAAAAACTAGAGGGTAGGGAAAATGGTTTAGCTGGTAATGTGTTTGCTGTCCAAGTCTAAGGACCCAAGTTCAAATCTCCAACATGCACACTGGGTGTGGCAGCTTGTGCCTGCAATCCCAGGTCTGGGGGATTCCACATGCATACCCACACTACTACTGCCAGCACACAAATGGACAAATGGGGACACACACAAAAATAGCTGCTGTGACTGCCCTGAAACATTGCTTGTAAGGTTCAGTTTGCCTCCCTTACTTGATTTATTTCAAAAACATACTTCTTATGTTATTTCAAAAACATACTTCTTGGGGCTGGAGAGATGGCTCAGCGGTTAAGAGCACCGTCTGCTCTTCCAGAGGACCCGGGTTCGATTCCCAGCACCCACATGGCAGCTAACAACTGTCTGTAGTTCCAGTTCCAGGCAAACACCAAGGCAAATAAATAAATAAATAAAGTTAAAAAAAAGAAATTTATGAGAATAAATAAGAAATTATGACATAAATAATAATAATAAAAAAATAAAAAAGAAATAATTAAAAAAAAAACATACTTCTTAATTAGGGTGGTGGTGGCGCACACCTTTCTCAGTGCTTGGAGAGCAGGGGCAGATTCTGAGTTCAAGGCCAGCCTGGTCTACAGAGTAAGTTCCAGGCAGCCAGAGCTGGTAGAAACTTTGTCTTGAAAGAAAACCAAGAAACCAACAAAGAAGTATACAATGAGTCTCAATTATATCAACTGACTGTATTGGAACAAGCTTCTTGATAACCACATAAGGAGTCAGCTTAGATCATCAGTCTGAACAAACAACCCCTCCTTCAGTTTACTTTCTGAGTTATACCTCTCACTTCTGAGAGGTCAAGAGACCAATAACATTATTTTAAAAGGCTTACCTTCAAGTATATTTTATTAGTCCATTCAAAATGACTAGGTTATAGGGGAAAAATACCTCCTAACTTTTTATTTGGGGGTGGCAGAAGTAAGTTAGGTATGATTGAAACAAAGGCCTTGAGCATACCAGGCAAGTGCTCTATCCAGTTCATTTTTTTTTAAATGGTCTGAAATTGTTTTTCTGAACTTGCTCTCTATAGCCTAAGCCTTAAACATTCAATGTTCTTGCCTCAGTCTTCTAAGTAGTTATGATTACAGACATGCACTGTTAGCCAAATCTTATAAAGGTTTAAGGGCTGGAGAAACAGCTCAGTGGTTAAAAAATACTTTTTCATGCAGAAGACATTGGTTTGATTCTCAGCACCCATGTGGTGGCTCACAACTATCCATAATTCTCAGTTCAAGGTAATTCCCATTTCTGATGCCAGCTTCTGACCTCTACAGCCACCAGCTGTGTACTGGTGCACAGGTATACATGCAGGCAAAAATCTCATACACAAATCTTTTTAAAGTAAATTAATAAATAAAAGGATCAAATGTAAACAAGAAACTGAAAGATGGCTCAAGGGTTAAGAACTTATTGCTCTTCCACAGGACCCAAGTTCTACCCCAGCATTCATATCAGGTGGTTCACAAACACCTATAACTCTAGGAGATTTAGGTTCTCGCTGTAAGCGTGCTTGCACACACCTCAAGTAAAATTTTAAAAGGATACAAATATTAACTCCTATTTAGTGAAAAATCCATGTCCTAAGTGCTGTTATTCCCTGGGGTGTAGTTAGGAGATGGGGTATTTGCTCAGAGTTCCAGCTCAAAACCCTATCCTAACTGTATACAAGGAGAGGCCAATGTTGAGGCAGATTCTTTTCATGGCTCTTCTCTTTTCCCTCTTAATGTATATTACTTCATCTTTGAGTACCTACTCATTCTTTCTTATATAATCTGCCAAGATCTGATCTAAGAGTGCTACTATCAAAAGTACTCAGCAACCAAGAGCTGGGGAGGTGGGAGTGAGTCAGGAACTTTGGGCAGTTCAGCCTTTACATCTACCTGAGTGCTCAGCAGTGTTCCTTTCTCACAACACTGATTCTAAACTTGACAGTTTCTCATTTCATGGCACCTACTTTAGTGCTTTGCAGAACACTGGCAACTCTGAGCTTCCTGAGCCATGGTGTGGGTGGGTGGGGCTCGATAAACTGGAGCTCTTGCAAAGGATCATGTTCAGTTCCCAGCACCTAGCAGATGGTGGCTTATAACTGTCAGTAACTTAATTCAGTTTCAGGAGATCCAACACTCTCTTTTGGCCTCTTCCAGCAGTAAGTATGCATGTGGTACACAGATACATATTCAGGCAAAACACCATGCACATAAATAGAGTGGGAGTTGCAATGTTTACTTATTCCCTGTGACCAAATATGAAGGAATTCCCTTTTGAACAGGAAACCCAAATTTAACATATTGCCTCATATGAAGAAGCATCAGCCCAAGTAAATCAGAAAGTATCATATCTTGTCTCTAGGTAAGCACAGATTTCAGATTTCAAATAGACACAAGGTGACCTTTTGTACAATCAACTAACCTTTAAGGTCTTATTGTGACGCTGAAGTTCCCTGCAAAGAGACTCCAGTTTGCTTCTTGCCAAGATGGCCTTGCTGTGTTCACTCTGCAGGTGAACTTTCTCTTTCACGATCTGGGCTTGCTTCTTCTGCAGAATCTTCATTTGTTTCTGAACATTCCTGCTCTCCTCCAGCTAAAATTAGCAAGCATTTTACATTCAGGAAGCATATCACCACCACCACCCCATACCTCAGTGAATGCTAGAATCAAGTTATCAGCTATGCAGTTTTCTTTTTTTAGACTCACTCGGTAACCCCAGTCTGGTTTATAACCCTCAATCCTTCTACCTCAACCTGAGATCTGAGATTATAGGCATGTGCTACCAAACCTAGCTAAGAGCTGGGGCTGGAGATTATAGGCATGTGCCACCAAACCTAGCTAAGCGCTGGGGCTAGAAGGATGACTTCAGGAGAACTTAATGATCTTCAGGGGACCAGTTGCCTATAACTCCAGCTTCAAAGGATCTAACACCCTTTTCTGACCTCCACGTGCACTCAGGGATGGACACACACACACCCTTAAAAAAAATAAAAGGTTCTTTGACCAGTAAGTCCTGGAAAAAAATGTGAGCATTGGGAATATTTTACTCAACAAAGATGAATATTCAGATGTCATGACCCTAACCTGTAATCTCAGCACCCAGGAGGTAGAGGCAGGGGGATTGTCATGATTTGAAAGGTCAGCCTGGGCTACACAATGAGCCCTTGTCTTTAATACAAAACAAAAGAAGCCAACTATTAGGCTTAGTAGTTAAGAGTGATTTCTGCTTCTCTTGCAGAAAACCCACTGAGTTCAATTCCCAGCACACTCTTAACTCCTGCTCCAGATCTGATGCCCTCTTCTGGCCTCCTCCGATAATGCATTCACAAGCACTCCCCATATATAGTACCAGTGTGCCAAATGCTGGGAGCTTAAGCTATAGCTCAGTGATCATGCACTTACCTCCCACATGCAATACTTGGGGCAGGGTTCCATCCCTAACACCAACAAAGTGTGTGTGTATACACTGCAATATATAATTTTATTCAGACTGTTTTATGCCATGTGATACTGCCAATCCCTCTCTGTTCTAGTTGTAAAGAAGGTAAGCAATTAAAGTGTGGGTGGAAGAAATGACCTTAACCTTTCTTTAGCCCTTTAGATATACTTCTTCAGTACAATCTTTCAATTATTTATTCATGTTCCACTTTATTATCAATTTTATATGAACTATTATCAGCCGAAGAGTTGCTCAAAAGTATAGAATGAGATGGAAATTGGAATCTTGAAACCTTCCACATTGACCTTTGACTGACTTCAGAGACTCTTGGTTTCAAATCAGTGATTCACAGGCAATTGCCTCCTCAATTTCCAGCCATAATCCTGTGTTTTGAACTGATGATATATTCAATTCCTTGTCCCAGAAATTCCATGTTCTGGATTTAACCCTTTGTAAAATAAACTACACCATAGTTGTCTGTTTATAGATTCTTTCCTATCTATGAAGAGTTGCTGAAATATAAACCGGATTATTGGGACTGGAGAGATGGTGAGTGGGGGCGGGTTCAATTCCTAGCACATACATGGTGCTTACAATCATCTGTGACTCCCTGGGTTCAATTCCTAGGATATACAGGCAGCTCAACTATAATTTTAGTTTCTGGGGATACAGTACTCTCTTTTGGTCTCCAAGAGCACCAGGTACACACATGGTACATATATGGTACACAGACATACACTCAGAAAAATACCCATATACATAAAGTAAAAGTTTCAATAAATAACAGGATTATTGTGCTTTCTGTCTTTTTTTTTTATTATAAAAGAAGCTGATGTGTCAGCACAGTAAGATGGCTGGGGTTAGGAAGTAAAGCCTAGGTTCAATCCTTGGAACTCATTCTGTAATGTTGTCCTCTGACCTCCACATGCACATTGTGGCATTCAAGTACCAACACTCTCTCATACACACATAGATATAAAAGCTGGTGTTTTAGGAATCAATACTGAACTTTATTTTGCTAAAATACCCATACACTACTGGACTAAATTTAGAACTTTTTAACTAAGCAGCATTCAGGGTTCTCTAATTATTCTAATTTTAGTTTTGAAGCAAATAAATCCCTTTCAAGGTGATATCCACACTAACAGATAAGAAGGCAGCCTTACCAACCTTTCTGAACAGCTTTAACTGAAGAAATTGATGCTGAGTCATAAAGAACAAGAGTGCCATCTTGTGGTTTATCAAAACACACCAAAAACATCCTTGTAGCAGGATATGGTGGCTCATGCCTGCAATTCCAGTACTTGGGAAGGGTAATGGTGGCAAGATGATCAGGAAGGAGTTCAAGGACATCCTTAGCAATATACTGAGTTCCAGATGGACAAATAAAATTATGTACGTAAAAGATCAAATCAATCAAAAACTTCCAAACTATCTGCTTACAGTTATTAACACTTTTACAGAAGTTCCTACCAGAAGAATCACTGGTTTTGCATAATATGTAAGTTGTTTTACTATGCATTAAGCATGGCAATATAATTTCAGAAGTTGGAGTCAGATTGAGCTACTTACTGTCAACTACTTCTGCTCCAGGACCATCACAACCTTGTGTTCATTAATCTTTTTTGTCCTTTTCAATTTATTTATTTCATCTGTGTAGTACTAAACAAAATTTTTAAAAGCAAAAACACTTTTTGTTTTTCATTGATGACTTAAGATGACTAGTACAACCTGAGGAACTGATATTCTTTAGTAATTTCCATTAAGCAGCCACACTGTGACTCTAGAATGCCATATTCTGGATTATATTGCTACTACTCAATCTTGTTGGCATGTACCTACTGATTAGGGATTATTGGGGGCATTGTGGACCACAGACTCTGTCATGCTAAAAAAAATTTATTCTATGCTTCTCTCATAGAAGAGTCAGGTGGGGATAAAACTGGAAAGGACTCCTGCGGGCTTCATTCTGATGACTTGAAGGCAGGGAAGTGGGGACCTTCTGGTTGCAAATTTGGGGAGGCAGGTAGGTATCATAAAGTCACAAGTCAAGAAAGGCTCAGGCATTCACAGATTCTAGGAGTGATATAGGTGTTGCAGCTGGCTCCAACAGAGAAGGGCAAAGAACAGAAAAAAAGAATCTAGCCAGGAATGAAAGAGCTCACTTGGCACTTAGTCCCAGCAGGCATAGAGAATTCTTTAAGACCAACCCCACACACAGCACACTGAAGATGTGGTGTAGCAGCACAGCTCAGTTGGAGCCCATATCCAAGCCAGCAGTATTTATTCTAACAGCTAGTTTTGAAAGCCAGAAAGCCGTACTTCCTGTCTAGCAGGGGCATCTTACTGACAAATGAGTCAACTGAGAAGCACATCCCACACACCAGCTTGTATTCCTCTTCCTCGGTGATCCCTGGTTGCTTCTTGAAGTGCCACTCACCATAGTGCAGACATGTTCTGTTCTGGTCAAATAGGTACAGGTTGCAGGCAGTCATCAGAACTGCTGAATGTCAATAACAAGCCACTTCACACACATTTCCAAAGCTTGTCATGTATTCTTTTTTTGAGCAGGGTCTCACTATGTATGTAGTCCAGGCTGGCCTCAAACTCAGAGATCCACCTGCCTGCAAAGTGCTGGGATTAAAAGTGTGTACCACCACACCAGCCATCATGTATTCTTTAAACACATTGAAAACCCACTTTTACTTGTGAACAGTTCAGAAAGAAAAAAAAAAAAAAACAGGCTTTGGTTGGATTTAATTCACTGGCTACATAATATATGTATTTTCCTATTTTCCTAGTATATGCATAAATGAAATTCTCTAGTGTGTTGGCTTCTAGATGTTCAATTCATATGACATTACTAAATTTTTTGCAGAGTGACTGGCAAATCTGTATACTCAATAGCACTGTACAAAAAAGATCATTGAGAGGTGGCTCAGTGGTTAAGAATGTGTACTGCTCTTGCAAAAGACCTGAGTTCTGTTGCCAACACCTAGGGAAGGTCAAAACTGTCTACAATATAATCCCAGCTCCAGGGGATTTGAAAACTGCTTCTGACTTCTGTTCACAAATGTGCAAACAAACACACACACACACACACACACACACACACACACACACCAATTTCTTAAACAAGTACGAAAACAAACGAGATCATACAAATTTATCCTTTTTAAGTCATATGAAGATTATATAATTTTTTTCCCATGTAAGAGACATAAAATGGACCAGGCACGATGGCACATTCCTTTAATTTCAGCATTCAGGAGGCAGTGGCAAATGCAGGTATATCTCTGCTGAGTTCCAGGCCAGCCAGGGCTACATAGTGCAACTCTGTTTTGAAAAGAGAAGGGAAAGAGGGATGGAGAATGGGAGAGAGGGAAATGGCATTTCATTATGTTCTTCTCTGACCACTACATTAAATTAATACCTCCACATGTCTTTACGGCCCATTAGACTAAGTTATCTTTATGTCTTGGTTTTCTACTTTTATGAAATGCCTTTCTTCTGCCCATCTTTCTCCTGTTTTTTTTCTTTCATATTTATAGGTATTTTATTTTTTCATTTTTATTATTTTACTGTGCTACAGACTGAATACAAGACCTTGTACATGTAAGACAAATATGCTCTACCACTGAGCTATACATCCCTAGTCCTAGGTGTTCTTTCAGATGTGTTTTGCAAAATGGTATGTGTATGAGCATTTTGCTTGCATGTATACATCTATGTAGTACCTACAAAGGCCAGAAAATGGCATCCTTGGAACTGGAATTACAGCAGGCTGTTAGCTGCCATGTGGGCACTGAAACTCTATTTCCCAAGTCTTTTGGACAAGCAGCTAGGGGCTCTTAATTTCTAAACCATCTCTCCAGCCATGGCCCCCCCACCCCCGCCCCATCAGATATTGTTGGTACTAAGTCTTACTCTGTTGGAAATGTCTCAGGTTTGTAATGTCATCTTTCAAGGTACTTTGAATTCTCCTTATTTTTTCTGGTAGTACAGATTAAACCTAGAGCTGGCACATGTTAGGCAAGCACAAAACCACTGAGCAGTGGTATCTCCAGCTCTTTTGTTGTTCTATTTTAAAGCAGTGTTTCACTAAGTTGCTCATATAACCTTTGAACTTGTGATGGTCTTGCCTGAGCCTTCTAAATAGCTGGCATTATAAGCCTGCACTAATAGGCTCCAGTCTTGAAGGGACACGTTAATTTCAGTAAGATGAATTTCTATAATTTTTATTTATTTACTCATTTATTGTGGGTATGTTTATGTGCTATAACATGGCTGTGGAGATAGAAGATAACTTATAGAAGTCAGTTCTCTCTTACTATGTGAGTCCTAGGGATCCAACTCAGGTCATCAGGCTTGGTAGTAAATACCTTTAGCAACTGAGTCATCTTGCTGGCCTAATTTTTTTCTGTTTGTTTTTTGGAGGCAAAGTCTCATTGCATAGCCCAGGCTGACCTCAGCCTCTCAAGTGCTAGAATTACAAGTGTGGACCACTACACCCAGACAACTTATGTAAATTCTTTAAAAAAATTTAATTTTGTGTGCATGTATGCATGCCTGAGTGTATATGTATGTGTAACATATGCATGCAAGAATCCACAGGAGTCAGCAGAAGCATCAGATCTCCTGGAACTGACTTCACTGGGATTCCAGGCAGCTGCAAGGGACTGTATGAGTGCTAGGAATCCAATCCAGGTCTTCTGCCAGTTCCAGCTTCAGTAAAAAACCTGTGTCTCAAGATAAGATGGAAAGACCCAATGTCCTTCCACTGACCTTTGTCACATTTGTATCTCACATAAAAAAGAGAGATAGAGTGCCTTACCACTTGTGATCTCAAAATCTGAGTTTCAGAAGGAGGAGTCTAAGGCCATATATCAATTTCCAGAACAACCAAGACTATATAAGTAAGATTCTATCTCAAATAACAACAAAAACAAATTTTCTTCCAAAGTTGAGAAAATATCTAACTATTAGCAAATCTGAATATTATTTAATTTTATTAGATTTTATTTTATTTATTATGTATACAGTATACAGAAGAGGGCACCAGATCTCATTATAGAAGGTTGTAAGCTACCATGTGGTTGCTGGGAATTGAACTCAGGACCTCTGGAAGAACAGTCAGTGCTCTCAACCACTGAGCCATCTCTCCAGCCCCCTTTAAAAACAATTTTTTTTTTGAGATAAGGTCTTATGTATCCCAGGCTGGCTTCAAACTCCCCATGACTTTGTACTCCTAATCCTCCTGGCTCTACATGTCAAGTCTCAGAATTACAGGCATGCAACAAACTTGTAGTTTATGCAGTGATAGGAATGCTACCCCTGAGTTTCATTCATTCAGGAGCACTGTACACATGAAAACACACTCTTACTCTCTGTCTCTCTCTCTCTCATTATAACATTGAGTTTTAGAAAATTTATGCCAGCCAGGGATGATGGCACACGCTTGTAGTTTCAACTACTCAGGAGACTGGGGCAGAAGGATCACTTTAGCCCAGAGGCTGAAGACTGGCATACACAATAAAACCAGACCCTGAAATACAAAGGAAAGGAAAAGGTCTATACCACATCTTAACACTATGGTGTTCTCTCTGTGCTAGAAAAATCAGCTAGCTGTGTTGGCACATACCTTTAATCCCAGTGCTAAAAAAGGAAGAGGCAGGCAGAGGCAGGCTGACCTCTATGAGTTATTTAATACAAATCTGGTCTACATAGCAAGTTCCAAGCCTGCCAATGCTATGTAGTAAGAACTTGTCTCTAAAAGCCAAAAAATTAAATAAATTAAACAAAATAAAATCATGAAACCAACAGAAGGCCTCAAGATATCAAATTCTTGCATAAAATATTTTACATTTTAATCAAAATTAAATATAATCAAAATTATATTTTAAAAAGCTTACCAATCATACACACATATTTCTGTTATATTTTTATGGACCTTGAAGTTGTGATTGAATACTCACGAGATCAGCATATTTCTTACAGAGAGCTGCTAGCTTCTCCTCTGGGGTTGAAAGGGTGTTTAGCGCTTGCATCAGCAATAAAACTTCTTTTCCTAATGATTAATAAGAAAAAAAATCCTGAGTAATAAGATCAAATCTAACCTGTGAATTCTACCAACACTTCCCAAGTTCAGAACAAAATAATTTATACCTATAAATAACAGTATGGTATTTGCTAGCTCAATTCTCAAAGCTATTTTGAGCTGGGTGTGTTGGCCCTAACTGATACCTGGGGCATGTGCAAAAGGACTTTCAAGTCCAAGACCATCCTGGGCCTCAGAGTGAGATGCTATATCAGAAAACCAAAACCAAGTCAAACAATTTAGGAATGTAGATAAGTGGTAGATAATTGATTACTGTGTCCTGGGTTTGTTTCTCATCAAGGTGAGGAGCTACTTTTCTCTTTTAAAGATTTATTTAAAAAAAAAAAATAAAAAAAAAAAAAAATAAAAAAAAAAAAATTAAAAAAAAAAAAATAAAGATTTATTTATTATGTACATAGTGTTCTGCTTGCATGCCTGAAGGCCAGAAGAGGGTACCAGGTTGTGAGCCACCCTGTGATTGCTGGGAATTGAACTCAGGACCTCCAGAAGAGCAGCCGGTGTTCTTAACCTCTGAGCCATCCCTCCAGCCCAAGGAGCTACTTTTGTGTTGTAGATTAATAAACTCTCCCTCCTCTATTCCTCCATTATCCCCATCCCAAATTTCTACACTCATTAACACTGCTAACTAAGACTTCTTACTGAAGAGGGAAACATTTCTTTGTCTAATCATTAGATGTCTATGTTAAGACAAATGGCAAATTAAAAACAGCAGAGAAAAAAACTGAAAACTTCAGTCTGATCAAGTATAAATATAGACAAAGTTTCACTATATGAGACTTTGTCTCAAAACAAACAAACAAAAAATAAATTAAGCATACCAAATTCCTGGTCTGAAACACAAACTATACAGAAAAAAGAATATTTCTGAAACCTGGTTAACTCACTTTCTGCAGTACAGTTAACATATTGTTTATAAAAATTTATGTCCAGTCTTTAACTGATAAAGTACACAATTATTACATACATACTTTTTGATCAGCCTAGTTAAGATGCAAACAAAGCAAGTCAATTGCCACTATGTTCTCAAAATTTTTTGAGAATTCTTGATTATATATAGAGAAATAACTTAAGCTTCCTTTTGCTCTTCCTACCTCCTGTACATAACTGCAGCACACAAGCACACTAACCTGAGGCAACAGGTGTTTATTTTAAACTGATGTGTGTGTGTGCACATGAGCCAGTCATGCGTGGGGGTGAGAAAGAAATGTGTAGCAGTTGTGCTCTCCTTTGACAATGTGGGTCTTAAGGATCAGACTCAGGTTGTCAGGCTTAGCAGCAAGTACCTTTACCCACTGAGCCATTTTTAATGGCCCACAACAGGTGTTTTTTAGCTAATCATGTCCAACCTGGCCATGTTCATGGTCACCTGTGTTGTACACAATGTGAATAAAATGAGCAATATATGAAAACAACATTCAACTACTGGATAGAGCTTATTACCTAAGGTTTTCTCTTTGTTCTTGTTGCACTCTGAATCTTGCTGGCCATCAGGAGGACCTGTTCGAGTTTCTCGTCCAGGAATTTCTTCTCTTGATTCCTGTGCACAGAATGCTGAGCTCACCAAATTCCTATTTTTTGTTATAAAATCACTGCCTTCATCCCCTTCCAGTGAATGCTTCTTAGTTGTGTCACCACAACTGGAGTCTTCCTTTTGAAGAATATCATTTGCTTGAGTGTTACACATGTCTGCTTTCACTCCTAACCCACAAATCCCAGCTTCTTCCATTGTACCAATTTCAAACTAGAGGGAAGGGAAGAAAAGATACAGTTAAATTAAATGTAATCAATATCTATAACCAATGAATGACATAGCTTGATAGCTTTTTTACTTAGTGGCTTGTGAATTCAATGTAAGTAAGGTAGCTTTACTGAGATATGATCTAAACAAACATAAGATTATTAAAGTTAAAACAGAGATGGGGTATATCTCTGAGATAGCAGTGCTTTGCTTCAAGGGCCCCTAGGTCCCATTCAGAACACTTCCAAAAGATAAAGCTAAAACAAAGCTTAACTATACCAAAGGAGGCAAAAATGCCAGTTAGTAATAAATTTAAACTTATTTCCCTATAAAAATTCACCATTTAAAAATAATCACTATCTTTTAAACAATAATCTATCCCAACTTGATGAACATTAACTATCCTAGGTGGCTATCCATCAAAGACTAACTCCCAACCAAAGCCACTGGGGTAAGCACTGAGGGACAAGTACCAGCACCCAGTAGTAGCAAACTATATTTCCCAGCCCCTTGATAGCTAAGTGAGACTCCTATGTTAGTTGAGGCTGTGTCATTTTAACAACCAGATTTTTATGCTCAGAAGCACATGTTCTTTGTCCTCCTTTTCTTTCCCACTCTGGTTGAATACAGGTCACCAAGCTGCTATAAGATGGCAGAACCAGACAACAAAAGCAGCCTGGCCCAAATTCCACATACATACAGGAAAGACACTCTACCTGCAAAGAAAACACATACTAGAATATTGAATGAGTAAGTAATAAACTTCTCATGTTATACCATGAAAGTTGAGACTAGTTATTCTGGTTTTCTTCTCCCTTGAATCATTATTTTTATCTTATTCTCTTTTGTAATACTTTTGTTCAAGACAAAAATCTTGCTATACATAGCTCAGGTTGCCCTAGAACTTGATATTTTTCTGCCTAGGCCTTCTGAATTCCGAGATTACAGGCAAATAGTACCACCACACCTGGCCAATCTTATTTACTTGTCATCTCTGTATCCTGTTTGTTAGTATTATTTGGTCATATGATGTGCTGGAACTGTGAACTCTACATTTTCCTTCTGGTTGATTCCTTTCTGAATACAATTGAGGTACAAGGTATCTAATACAGTTTTCTTACCACAAGAAGAGAAAAAATACTTAAAAAAATTAGGGTTGTAGCTCAGTGGAAGGATAACTGATTGCCTAACACGTGCATGGCCCTGTGTTGAAGTACCAGCACCAAAAAAGAAAATGAACAACAACAAAAACCAATAATACTTTTTTTCAAGTTACAACTGCTCAGCCTACTGGTTCACACCTATAATTCTAGTACTTAAAATATAACAGCATATCAAGAAGTAATTGAGGGAAGGAAAAAACATGGTCAAAATACATTGTATATTGTATTTGAGAACAATTTGTTTTCAATTAAGAAAAGGTTAAAATAGGGGCTAGAGAGATGGCTCAGTGGTTAAGAGCACTGACTGTTCTTCTGGAGGACCTGAGTTTGATTCCCAGCATCCACATGGCAGCTAACAACTGTCTGGTTCCAAGATCTGACATCCTTACACCAATTTCAGGCAAAACACCAATTCACATAAAATAAAAATAAATATTAAAAAAGAAAAGGACAAAATAAATAAATGGTTAAAGTAGGAAGACTGAAGCAAATTCAAGACCACTCTGAACCTTATATAGTTCCAGGCCAGTCCGAGCAACAAAGTGAGACCCTAGCTCAAAACAAAACAAAATTAATGGGAGCAAGACACTCAGAAAACTCAGGAGAATTGAAAGCCTGAGTAAAGATGATTAAAAACAACAATTAATGATAGAGCAGGAATCTGGTTTTTAAAGTGTTTGAATACACTTTCTTTGTGTGTGTGTGTGTGTACACTTAAGAGTGCATGCTCGTGGGGCTGGAGAGATGGCTCAGAGGTTAAGAGCACTGACTGTTCTTCCAGAGGACCTGAGTTCAATTCCCAGCAAAACCACATGGTGGCTCACAACCATCTATGATGAGGTCTGGTGCCCTCTTCTGTAAAACTGTATGCGTAATAAATAAATAAATCTTTAAAAAAAAAAAAAAAAGAGTGCATGCTCGTGCAGTTGTGCACAAAAGCATGCCACAATACATATGTCAAGTTATCAGAGGTCAATTTGTAGAAGTTGGTTCTCTCCTTCCACCTTGTGGGCCTCAGGGATTGAACTTTGGTTTTCAGTCTTGGTGACAACTGCCTTAACCCACTGAGCCAATTGTAACATACCAGGATTGGAGAGATGGCCCAATGGTTAAAAGTGTTTCTCTCCTGAAGAATCTGAGTTTGGTTCCTAGCAGTTCATACCTACCTGCCTATAACTCTAGCTTCAGAGGAGGGATCCATCACCTCCAGCCTACAGGAACATTGTCCTCACATGTGCATACTTATATACAAATCTACACACACATAATTAAAATATTTCAAATATATCCAACTAAAGAGTTAAAAATAATTGAAGGATCAGTGCAGAAGGAAATGAAGATATTAAGGCAACTAATATTTATCTTTTATAATCTAGGGTTGACACAAACCAATTGCTATGCTTTTGGGGAGTTGTCTGCATCTTTTTGGGTCACAAGCAGTCCAAGTTGGCCAAGAATTACCTTATCTCCAAAAATGACTTTGAACTCCTGGTCTTCCAGACACCAAGTCCCAAGTGCTAGAATTATAGGCCAGTGACACTGCGCCTACTGGAGAACAAACTGGTGCTGCAATTCTTTGGCAATATGGATAGCTTCTAACCCATTTAATTCTACTCCTAGGATTTCACCCAAGTGTGTACATAGGTGCACTGAAAGGCCAAAAATGTTTAAAACAGCACTACTTGGAATGGCCCTAAAACAAAATCAATTCAACAGCAGAAGAACTGCAATTGATCAATTGCAATATGTTCAGACCATTGAGCAAAGAGAATAAACTACTGCAAATACAGCAGCATGGCTTTCACAGACCTAACATTAAGGGAAGGCATCACAGAATACTTACTGAAGGAAACAATTTATATATAAAAAAAAGCTAGGTGATTGGATGGTACTAGAATGAGGCACTGGTTGGGCTTTCTAGAGTGCTTGGTAGTACTTCTTGACATAGATGGGATAACACAGATGCTATCCTTCTAAAAATTTATTAAGCTCAAACATTCATAATTTGTATACTTTTCTTAACACAGACAAATTTTACTTCAAAATTTGTTAAAAGTTGCACAAAGATGCTGGGTATGGTGGTATTTGCCTTTAATACCAGCACCCTGGAGACAGCAGCTGTGAGTTCAAGACAAGCCTGGTTTACATGAGTTACATGGTGAGACCTATCCTTAACAATAAACAAACAAACAAATAAATGACAAAAATTTTAAAGATGATATCAAATGCCTTGATATCAGGGTCAGCTCAGTATACATAGTGAGTTCCAGGACAGCTAGGCTACATAATGAGACTCTGACTCAATAAAAACAAAACAAATTAGTATGTAATTTGTAACTTGTGTGTTTTTTTTGTACCAGAGATTAAACCCTTGATCTTTTTTTTAAGTTTTTTTTAAACTTTATTTATTTGCCTTGGTGTTTTGCCTGGAACTGGAACTACAGACAGTTGTTAGCTGCCATGTGGGTGCTAGGAATTGAACCCGGGTCCTCTGGAAGAGCAGATGGTGCTCTTAACCGCTGAGCCATCTCTCCAGCCCTAAACCCTTGGTCTTAAGCATCCTACCATTGAGCTTTATCTCCAGCCCCTAAACTGCAACTTTAATATATATATATATATTTAAAACTGTACTCAAGATATCTGCCTGCCTCTGCCACTTGAATGCTGGGATTAAAGGTGTGCACTACCATGTTCAGCTTACTTAAAGAGTTATATGGAACAACAAATATTTGTCCCTAAAGTGATTAAAAAAAAAGTAGTTCCTATGAAAAGCAGCTACAATACTGAAGGAAGCAGGCATCTGAGTTTGAGAAGCAGCTGGTGCATACCATGGCTGAGATGTAGCATTAGATCCAGGTTCCATGGCAGCAAGGTAATGATGCAGGATAGACAAGTGCCTCCAGAGGAAGTATTAGGAGAAATGTGGACAGACAGGCCGAGGTAGCTTCCTTGAGTCACGGGATACAACTGGTTGAAGAGGAAGAGTTGTACAGTGCTCAGGAGCAGAAGCTCTGAGAAAGCAGAGAAAGCTGCTGAGAGTGAGAGCAGCTTGAAGGTATTGAAAACCAAGTCCTAAATGATAAATATAAAGTAAGATCAAAGAAGTAAGCCCACTGCAGGAGAGGCAAATGTGAAGTGTGGATAAGTGGCTTGTATGTTGCTAACTATTGAAGGAGTGGAGTAAGCTGAGCTGAGTTGACAGAGTTACACTGACAAGTGGGATGAACATATCAAACTGTCAGAACCTGAAGCACTCGAACTGAGAAAAAGCATTCTCAAAAGAAGTCTAATATGGGGGCTGGAGACATGGCTCCATGATTGCTGCTCTTGCAGAGGCCCCAGGTTTGGTTCCCAACACCTACATGACAGCTCACAGCCATCTGTAACTCCAGTTCCAAAGGATCTGACAACTTCTGTCCTCCACAGGTACATACATATCCATTTGCTAATTGATGGGCTCAAGGTTTTTTAATGTGATAAAATCCCATCTTGTCTACTTACTACAGATTAAAGACAATACCATAATATTCTTTTACAGACACATATGAGTTATTTTCAACTTTTGGCTATTATGACCAATTCTGCTATGAAAATTAATATATGTTTTTGTGGACATGCAATTACATCTCTAGAGAATATAGAAACCAGAAAAGCTGCTAATCCATAGCCAATTCATTTAACCTTTTAAGGAACTGCTGAACTATTTCCAGGTCCACTGTAACATTTGAATTTACTGGCCATGCATAAGGTTTCTAATGCTTCCACATCCTTGCCAAGGCTTGTTATCTGTCTTTTTAACATGCCCATCAAGAATGCCATGATAGTAATCAACTATGATTTGGGTTTGCATTTCTCTAAGGATTGAAGATGTTTGGCATCTATCTTCTGCTTATTAGGCATTTGTATATCGTCTTTAAAAAAATGTTTATTCATGTTTTGCTCATTTAGTAATCTACTTTGTTATACTTTCCATAACTAGATATATGCCTACAGAGTAAAGTCCAGGACAGCCAAGTCTATACAGAGAAACTCTGTCTTGAGAAAAAGAAAACAAAAAGAATAAAGAACAACTTAGTCCTTTGGCCTACAAATACAACACACACACACACTCTCTCTCTCTCAAGGAAAACTTAACAGAGCTTCCCTGTAATTTCAACATTGGGGAGGCAGAGAGAATCATACAACCTTGAGTGATTGAGGAAGACACCCAACACAATAATGGATAGAGATGCCCTTGTCTCAGCACATACATGCACATATATGTGCACACACAAAAGCTATTATTGTTTTCAGATTAATAGTATATAGTTACTCTTAGCATATATATAGAAAAGACAATTTAAAGACTTAAGAAAAGCAGTATGTGGTACCACATACCTGTAATCTCAGCACTCAGGAGACAAGAAGGCAGGTCTCTATGAGTTTGAGGCCAGCCTGATCTACATAGCAAGTCCTAGGCCAGCCAAAGCTACATGGTGAGACCTGTCTAAAAAAATAAAATAAAAAGACTGGAGAAGGGCCAAAAATAGACCTAGTAAACACTGCTCAGGAATTAAAAAGTGCTTGTTGCACAAGCTTCACAACCTGAATGTTATTTCTGAACCCACATAAAAGGACGAGAATCAACTGCACAAAATTATCTTCTGACCTCCCCCACACCATGACACATCCACAAACACAATAATAAAGATTTTTAAATGCCATAAACATTCACCAAATTCAAAATGGCCAGTGGCATTCAGCATAAAGATGGTACACAGTGCATCATCACATATCAAATTTTCCTTCTAATTTTGTGCTGTCTGTAGTAAGTTTGAATGTAATTGGCCCTCATAATTTCATAGGGAGTGGCACTATTGGGGGGTGGCTTTATTGAAGAGGATATGGCCTTGTTGGAGGAAGTATGTCACTGCAAAGGTGGGCTTCGAGGTTTCCTATGTTCAGAATACCACCCAGTGTCTCAGTCGACTTCCTGTGGCCTGCAAGATATAGGACTCTAAGCTACTTCTCCAGCACTATGTCTACCTGCACGCCATCATGCTCCCTATCATGATGATAATGAACTGAATCTCTGAAATTTCAAGTGAGCCACCCCAATTAAATGTTTTCATTTATAAGAGTTGCCATGGTCATGGTGTCTTGTCACAGCAATAGAAACCCTAATTAAGACACTGTCATTCCCTAAGTAGTTAATAGTTTCCCTTTTCAATTTTTTTTGTTTTGTTTTTGAGACAGGGTTTCTTTGTGTGGCCCTGTCCTGCAACTTGCCCTGTAGACCAGGCCTCAGACTCAAAAGTCCACTTGCTTCTGCCTCCTGAGTGCTAGGATTAAAGATGTGTGCCACTGCTACTC
The DNA here is from genome assembly GCA_004025045.1 of Sigmodon hispidus. Classification (NCBI taxonomy): domain Eukaryota; kingdom Metazoa; phylum Chordata; class Mammalia; order Rodentia; family Cricetidae; genus Sigmodon; species Sigmodon hispidus. The sequence goes on from PVIH01011509.1 coordinate 41,851, forward strand.
ACTAATTATTTAATCTTTGTAGCTACTTCTACCTATGAATTCCTGTCACATATCAAAGGAAGTTCCATTATTATTGTTTTATCTTTAACCAAGGCAGGATTACTTCTCCCCTCTCTTCTAATAACTAATTTTGATGCAGTAGTGTTGTAGAATTTTTCATATTTGCTAATGATAGTATTACTTTGTCTCTATAAAAAACTTTCTGGTTTTGAATAAGACTAGTTCCAGCTAAGGTTGAAGTCAACAAATATTACTGAAATAGCATGCCTATTTTTCTACTCTCTGTATTTACCAGTGTACTTCAAGCTCTATACAGAGCTATTAAATATAAAGCAAAATTTTAGGCCAATATGTGAATAATTTCCCAGCCCTTGTTTTTTCAGAGTATTCTACTTAATGCAGCCAATGAAATTTCTTTCACTGGAGGCTGAGAATGTAGTTAAATTTGTAGATAGCCCTGGGTTCAGTTCCCAGCACCATTTTAAACCTGGCATGATGGTGCACTACATGCTTACAATTCAATACTTGGGAGGTGAAAGCAAAATGATCAGGAGTTTTAGGTCAAACTTGGATACATAAAGATAGCTTACTGGTTAAGAGCACTGGCTGCTCTTACAGAGGACCTGGGTTCAATTCCCAGCAACCACATAGCAGCTTACAACTGTCTATACCTACTGTTCCATAGGGCATCCAACATCCTCACATACATGCAAGCAAAACACCAATGTACATAAAATAAAAATAAATAAGTATTTTTTGGAAAGACCATATTTTAAAAATAAAACAAAAGGGAAACTTGCTTTCTTACTATCTTATAAACATTGTAGGTGTATTTTCTTTCACCCAATCTTTTCTATGAACAATATCTGCAGCAGCAAACACAGTGACTACTACAGCTAGGGACCATGGTGAGTACTTCCTATTATTAACTAACTTCATATACACAAGGTCATGATGAAAGTTTTATCACTTTCTTGCACAGATAAATTTTGGCATGGTAAAATGTATGGTCAAAGGTCACTGTATATTGCAGGATGAAGATTTGAACCCTATCAATTTAAATTTTTCAGTCCATGCTGGTAACCTCAACCACTGACTGTTTTGTAATTAACCTCTATCTACTTCTATACAAACATTTTTGTACTGTGCCCTAGCCATCTTACCACATTCTACTTAGTAATAAGGAAAAACTGGTCATGGTGGTACACATCTGTAATCTCAGCACTTGAGAGGCCAAGGCTATACTCTGTATAGCAATGGGCTATACAAAAAGGCCCTGACTCAAACAAAAAGCAACAATAATGGAAAGAGATGCCCTGAAAATAGTACTTAAAAAAACAAATAGCAGTATGGTACAGCTTGGTGGTAGAGCACTTGCTTAGCAAGTGCCAGTCCCTGGGTTCAAATCATAATACCAACTTTTTTTAAAAATCCAAAAACAAGCACAAATGAGCATGCATGCACATCTATACACATGAACACACGAGAAGTAAATAAATAAATGTTAAAAACAAACAAAACACGGGGGCATGGTAGTTTATGCCTTAGTTTTATCTCAGCATTTTGGAGGCTGAGGAAGCAAGATTTACTTTGAGTCTGAGTAGTCCAGATTAGCCTACAGAGTTAATTCCAGGCTTTCTAGAACTATATACCAAGACACCTGCCTCAAAAAAGGGGAGGGGGCTGGAAAGATAGTTTAGCAGTTAAAAGCACTGGCTGTTCTTCCAGAGGACTCAAGTTCCATTCTCAGCACGCACATGGAGGCTCACAACCATTTGTAACTCCAGTTCTGGGGAATCTACCTGGTTTCCACAAAGGTCAAACAAAACACAGCTCCCTTCCCCCCCAAAACCCACCCAAATATTAGCAAAAATAATATAAGTGTATAATTCAACTCAGTGTCTCCTTTTGGGGAACAAGGTCTCACTATGCAGCCCTCTCTAGTCTCAAAATCAGAGATCAACCTGTCTCTGCTTTTGAGTATTGAGATTACAGGTGTGCACCACCACACTCAGCCTCAAAGTTTCTTTAAACATTAGCATGTTTTTCTATGTTGCGATGGAAGGAAGAACCAAATGAAATTAAAACATTTTTACTTGTAACAGATCAAATAATAATTACTGTGTACTAGTGCATATTAGATTTTGGTATATATATCTCTACAGCTTTTGTGCAAATTTCTGTTTGATTTGGCAGCTTTTGTCTTTTGAGACAAGGTTACACTATATATCCCAGGCTGGCCTTAAATTTGTTGCAATCCTCTCACTTCAGGTTTCAACCTGTTGGATCACCACACCTGGCTCATGTCTATATTCAAAAGATAACAAATTAGGAACTAGTAAGGTGTTTCAGTCAGTAAAGTACCTGCTGCATGAGTATGAGGACCCAAGTTCTGATCACCAGCATCCACATAAAAACAAGAACAGGATTGTGCCTCTAACTCCAGCATTTTCTCTAGAAAAGCAGATCTCTAAGAGCTCACTGGCCAGCTTTGTCAAACTGATGAGCTCCAGATTCAATAAGAGATCCTGTCTCAAAAAATAAGGTTCAGGCTAGTCATAATAGCACACACCTTCAATCCCAACAAGTGGAAATTACTTATCTGAGAGTTCCTAATTATATAGCACTATTTTCAAATATAGACCATACAAATATTAAAAATGGTATCACTTCAAATTGGTAAAGGAAACAAATGATATAGGACATATTCTAAACCATATTGGAAGGCAGTGAGAGGGGAGAAAGGAGACAGAGTGGTATCCTCACACCTGCAGGTAAACCAAAACTGAAACATGAAAGGTGAAAACCACAAACAACCCGGGGGTATGGGTGTAGCTGGGTGGGGAGTGGAATCAAGTCACTAAATGGTAGCTGAAAAATTCAGACTAACCAAAAAGCCATAGGAAGCCCTAATTTTTAAGGGTTTGTGAATAGATATATCATAATTAAAGAACTGAAGATACCCAATAGAGAAAAACCTCATTCATGATAAAGAAATATGAATACAAATGTCAGCTGGACTGAAGAGATGGCTCAATGGTTATGAATACTTGCTGTTCTTGCAGAATTCCTGGGTGAGGTACCCAGCACCCACATTGCAGCTCACAACTGCCTGTAACTTCAGTTCCAGGAGATGTCTTCTACTGGCCTCCAAGAGGTCCTACAATCACATGGCAAACAAACTCACACACTTATATACAAAAATAATAAAGAAAAAATTTTAAATGCCAATCAGTGGGCCTGTAAAATTGATAGTGGATAAAAGTACTTGCTGTAAAAGCCTAATAACCAGAGTTCAATCCCTAGAATCCATGGTAGGAGAGAATCAATTCCCAAAATTTTCCTCTGATCACCACACATGCACTGATATTCCTACATGCACAATACATTCATTTTTAAATTTAAATTCTAATCAGTGGGGTAGTGGTAGTGCACATTTTTTAGGCAGAGGTAAGTGGATCTCTATGAGTTCAAGGCCAGCCTTGTCTACAGAATGAACTCCAGGACAGTCAAGACTACACAGAGAAACCCTGTCTCAAAAACCAACCAACCAAAAAAAAAAAAAAAAAAAAAAAAACCCAAGCCCTAAAACTAATCAAAATAAGGCATCATCTTTTACCTACCAATTTGTTTGTTTTCCAATACAGGGTTTCTCTGTATAGCCCTGGCTATTCTAGATTTGCTCTGTAGATTAGGATGGTCTAGAACTCTGGGGTCTGCTTGCCTCTGGAATTAAAAGCATGTGGTACCACACCAATCTATTACCTACCAAATTTTAAAGATTTAAAAAAAAAACACACACACACACACACAACAAACCCTAATGTGCCTAAATGGGCCAATCAGTATAATATCAAAAGATCTAAACTAGTAGTTCTGAGGTTTGCAGAGGTAAACAATGTTTATCAAAATCAGAATGCACATTCCCTTTCATCTAACAATTCTGCTTGATTTACTATCCAGGCATTCTCACTTGAACACAAAAGGTTATTCATCATACTACTTACGATTTTACAACCTGAAAAAAATTGGAAACAATCTAAAAACTGGCTAAATAATGACAATCCATATATGGCAAAAGAATGTCATTATTCAGACTGGAAAGTTGGCTCAGAGGTTAAGAGCACTAGCTGCTCTTCCAGAGGTCCTGAGTTCAATTCCTACCAACCACATGGTGGCTCACAACCATCTATAAATGAGATCTGGTACCTTCTTCTGGAGTGCAGGGATACATGCAGACATAATACTGTACATATAATAATAAAATATTAAAAAAGAAAGTCACTATTCAAAATAAGACTTGAGGGCCTTGGCTCAGTAGTTAAGGGCACTTGTTGCCAAGCCTAACAAATTGAGTTTGATGGAACACATGTGGTGGTAGAGAATCACCAATTCTGTTGTCCTCTGCCCTCCCTATGTGTACTGTGGCACATACGCACTCACACACACTCTCTCAAAATTACTTTATATTCTCTTTTTTTTAAAAAAAAAAAAACTGGGGCTGGAGAGATGGCTCAGCGGTTAAGAGCACCGTCTGCTCTTCCAGAGGACCAGGGTTCAATTCCCAGCATCCACATGGCAGCTAACAACTGTCTGTAGTTCCAGTTCGAGGCAAACACCAAGGCAAATAAATAAATAAAGTTTAAAAAAATGTTTTAAAAAAAAAAACTAGTAAGTCTTGGAAATAATTTGAACACCCTTGGCAAAAGAATTAGGTAGATTCCATACCAGCTCTCTAAAGTTAATCAAATAGAAAAATAAATAAATAAGGCAAGCATCCAGTACTGGAAAAATGCATCAGTGTAAATTAAAAACAAAGAGTTAGGCTGAAGAGATGGCTCAGGGGTTTAGGGCACTGGTTGCTTTTCCAGAGGTTCTGAGTTCAATTCCCAGCATCCTCATGGTGGTTTACAACCATCTGTAATGAAATCTGGTGCCTTCTTTTGGTGTGCAGATGTACAGGGATGCAGAATGTTGTATACATAATAAATAAATCTTAAAAACAAACAAACCAAAGTGTCAGACATTGTATAGCATACCTGTAATCCCAGCACTACAGAGTAGGATGCAGTAGGTAATTGAGAATTCCAAGAAACTTTTGTTGTCATGGGCTATACCTAATATTTACCATATTACAAATTATGCCAGAAAAATTAATGCTGTGTACAAAGCACCACAAAACTTTAGTAGCTTGAAATATTTATGACCTCAATTTCCATAGTTCAGCAATTTGGGTGTGGCTTGACTGGGCCTTTGACAGGGTCCCACAGGCTGGAATTATCTGAAGCCTTGACTGAATTCATTTCCTAGCTTACTCTTATGGTTGTTGCTAGAATTCAATTCTGTATGGGCTATTGAATTGAGGCCTCTGTTCCTCATGAGCTGTTGGCTAAAGGCCTTTCTTGGTTGTTTGCCATATAGGTCTTTCCATCAGCCTCTTAAAACATGATAACTAGCTTCTTTAGAATGAGTCAAGGAGCACCAATGTGAGAGGAGACAAAAGATAGTCTTGTAATCATAGAAGAGACATTCCTTCAGTTTCCCACTTTGCCCTCTCTTGCCAGAATCTTGAAACCTTATAAAAGTTGTTCTCAAATTGTCAAATTGCTGACCATGGTGGCACACACCTTTAATCGCAGCACTCAAGAGGCAGAAGCTGGTGGATCTCTGTGAGTTTGAGGCTGGCCTTGTCTCAACCTCCCCCCCATAATAATAAGTAACTTTTAAAAGAATATTTAAATAAAAAGAGATTTTATAAAAAGCATATCTGGGTCCTGTGGGATAGTTCAGTGGGTACAGACACTTGCCTCAAAGCCTAATAATCTGAGTTTGATTCCTGGAATAATACCTATAAATGTGGAGAGAACCAACTCTATGAGCTCTGCTATAACGTCCACACACGTCATGGCAAGAATTACTTGCACACATGCAACACACACCATACACACACAGTAAGTTTTTTTAAAGACATATATTCTCATTTTTTTGTTTGTTTTTAAGATAGTGTTTCTTTTTGTGTAGCCTTGGCTGTTGTGAAGCCTGCCTGTGTACTACCACTGTCTGGCCATATATTCTCACTTTTTTAAAAAAAAAAAAAAAAAACTTTATTTTATTTATTTGTCTTGGTGTTTGCCTGGAACTGGAACTACAGACAGTTGTTAGCTGCCATGTGAGTGCTGGGAATCGAACCCGGGTCCTCTGGAAGAGCAGACGGTGCTCTTAACCGCTGAGCCATCTCTCCAGCCCCCTATTCTCACTTTTAACATGGCCTGTACTTCAAACAATCCTTAGAAAAATGAGCTTGTTAATAGAGTGTAGTCATTCACCCCTGTAATCATAGCACTTGTGAAGCTAAGGCAGGACTGCCAAAAAAATAAAGTCAACCAGGGTACATATTGAGTTAAATGACAGCCTAGGCTAGTGTGGGACCCTGTCTCAACAAAAGGAAGAAGGTTCCATGGCAGAGGGCAGAAAAAGAAAAGGTGTTTCTTTCTAAACCACTGCTTATCTTTCTAACCATTCTACTTTGACTTTTCTATGAATAAAGAAGGTAGATTAAAATGTGCAACTGTTACAAGTAATTATTATTTGTAGAGGGGATAATAAAGGTCATTTTGAAGAAATTTTGGAAATTAACACTCAAAACAATAAATTCATCTGGGAGGTGGTGGCACACACCTCTAATCCCAGCACTTCGGAGGCAGAGGCAGGATCTGTGAATTTGAGGCCAGCCTGGTCTACAGACCAAGTAGAGAGAGTCTCTGTCCCCAAACAAACAAAAACCCAATAAATTCCAATAAAAATTTTGAACATAGTACAACACTGATCATTTTATGTACCTTTTTCACAACTAATAAAACTTAAGAGGCTGGAGAGATGGCTAAGTGGTTGAGAGCACTGACTGTTCTTCTGGAGGACCTGAGTTCGATTCCCAGCATCCACATGGCAGCTAACAACTGTTTGTAATTCCAAGATCTGACACCCTTACACAGTTATACATGTAGGCAGAACACCAATTCACATAAAATACTTAAAAAAATTTAAAAAAACTTAAGTGGTTGCAAGTGGAAATAGAATTTCAACTAGGAAACAAACTGAATTGTTAAAATATAGTTTCACATATATACATGTATACACACACACATACAGTCTAAGTGTGAGTACATTTTTTTTTTTGTTTTGTGTTTTTGAGACAGGGTCTCACTATGCAGTTCTGGCTGTCCTGGAACTCATTATGTAGTCAGGCTGGTCTCCAACTCAGAGATCTGTGTGCTTCTGCATACACCACCACTCCCAGCTCAACTGTGAGTAGATCTTAAATGTTGTGGGGTAATAATACCGTTATTGTGGAAATCAGTTTGACAATTATTTGCACCCTCCATGTTTATTGCTATTTTATTTGCTACAGCAAAAACTTGGAATCAACCTAGTAGTCAAGACAACAGATGACTGGATAACCAAAATTTGGTACATATAAAAGAATAAAATGCTATCCAATTCTAAAGAAAAATGAAGTTAGCCACGTGTGGTGGCACATAGATAGGTCTATGTGAGTTCAAGGCCCACCTGAGGTCAGATCAAGTATACATAGCAAGTTCCAGGACAGCCAGAGCTATATAGCAAGACTGTATTTTGAAAAACTAAAAACATGAAAATGAATGAACTTAGAAAGCACATTAAGTAAGGTCACACAATCTCCGAAAGAAAAAAAAACCTTATGTTCTCTCTCATATTAAGAATTGTAGCCAAGGGGCTGGAGAGATGGCTCAGTGGTTAAGAGCCTCGTCTGCTCTTCCAGAGGACCTGGGTTCGATTCCCAGCACCCACATGGCAGCTAACAACTGTCTGTAGTTCCAGTTCCAGGCAAACACCAAGGCAAATAAATAAAGTTTAAAAAAAAAAAAGAATTGTAGCCAATTATACATAAACAAAGGTACATGAAGAAACAAAAATAAGAAAGGATTCAAGAATGGACTGAATGCAAGTAATGGACATGAAAGAGGATATAAAGCTAATTGTTTTTCTAATTCTAACTATGTTGTGGGCTTTTTGGTTTTGGTGGTGAATAAGTACATAAAATATTTGCTACTGAAAGTATAAATTTTAATATGAAGCTCCACAGCTTCTGTTCCAAATGCCTATTCTGACTGTATAGAGGTTCACTTGGGTTTGGTCATTATAGTGTATAATGTTTTTTATTTGCAAGACTTTTTTAAATGATGAAATACATAAAAATTTTAAAATAAAATGAAAAGGAGGGCTGGAGAGATGGCTCAGAGGTTAAGAGCACTGACTGTTCTTCCAGAGGTCCTGAGTTCAATTGTCAGCAACCACATGGTGGCTTGCAACCATCCATCATAAGATCTGGTGCCCTCTTCTGGCACACAGGCATAGTGGAGGCAGAATGTTGTATACATAATAAATAAAAAATGTTTTAAAAAAAGAAAAGGGAAAATATTTTAACAAAATTTTAGGATAAAATATAAATGAGATATATAAATCAATAATATTAAAAATTATGTCAAATAAAGAGAATGTTTTTAAAAAGTGATACCACCTACTTTGCAGCTCTCACATATTAAAATGCATGAACATTCAACATACCTAACAGTACATGAAATATGTAAAATTTGATCAAATTCTTTCCTCTAAAATTTAACTCTGAAAAATATAAAATTTGGTTTTTTTAAAAGATATAAAATTTGAACACTACCTATTTGAAAGAAAATCTATTATAATGAATCTTGTAAAGAATTCCCTCAAAAGGGCTGAGAGATACGGGTCCAGTGGCATAGCATTTAACTAGTATGCAAAGATACACTAGTATGTACTATCCCTAGAAATGCAGAAAGGTGATCATACAAACACAGACATACACTCTATTTTATGTGGACTTGATGTTTCCTGAATAAAATTTCTCCAGTCAAGGCTAATAAATGACACACAAAATGGCATATAAGATATCTTCCAGTTAGGTATGGTAGTGTACAACTGCAATCCAGCTGAGGTTGGGGGAATCCCAAGTTTGAGACTAACCTGGGCCAGGATACACAGTGGGACTTTGTCTCAAAGGAAATATATATATAAATACTGCATTCATTATAATGTGAAAATTACTAAAAAGAATCACTGCCTGTATCTAGATGTTCTTATTGTAGGGTTCTCCTTATAAAAAAATAAAAGGTTGAGGACCAGGGAAGTGGTCCAACAGTTATGAGCACTTGCTGCTCTTGCAGAAGACCTTTGTTCAAATCCCAGCACCATGTCTGGAGGCCTGTAATTCCAGCTCCAAAGAATCCAATGCTCTCCTCTGGCCTCCACAAATACCCACATTTAAATGAACATACCCACACAAACGCACATAATTAAAAATGTATTTAGTGAAACCTTAGCAATAGCTAAAATAATGTAATTAGACCACTTTACTTATTAATATCTTTGCCAGAAAAGTGGAAGTTCAACCTGGCAAATAGAGAAAAAAAATCAAAATTAATAAAAACAATTCCTTCCAAAACTATATACTCTTGCCCAACTCTGATTTATCACGGAGATTCTGGGAAGGGAAGAAAATAAAATGAAAAGGAGGGCTAGAAAAAAGGAAGCCTAGAAGATGAATTATAAAATAGTACCCTAAAAGCAAGGAAATCTGATCTTCCATATATTATCCCTTCTAAACCATGTAAAGTTTTACATACCCCACACTATGCTAACTGTCATATCAACTCATCATTCACAATAATTCTAATATGGTATGTATAGTAGCGTCTCCACTTTCCAGGACATGCAATTGAGGCTTGTAGCCTGAGAAATGTGCCCAGGGTTACAAAGCTATTAAGTGGCAGAGAGCCAAGAGTCTTGACTCTAAAACCTATACTATTTATCCACTACTATACTACTTATTACCAGAGTTTAGATGAAAGGGCACTGGGTTCCAGACTTAGCTTCATCCCTTGGGCAAATCACCTGACCTTACCCAGCATGTGTCATCAGTAAATGAGAGCAACCATAGCTGCCCAACCTTTCCTACAGTGATGCTAAAAGAGTTAATGTATTTGCAAACACACATTATAAAAATAAATGATAGAACACTACATAAATTTAAGGTTTTGGTAAGGTGAATCCAACTATTATAGACTTTTAGCTTTCAAAATGGTTTGCAGACCTAAAAACAAGTTTAGTTATAGTTAAAATATAAATTAATTATTAAAATACAGTTAAGCATTTTAAAGATTTTTATTTTTAATTATGTGTATGGGTATGTGCAGGTGTGTCCATGGAGGCCCGAGGCATTCATTTCCTGAAACTGAAGTTGTAAGCAGCCTGATAAGGGTGCTGGTAATATATACATACATATATACAGTGTCAACTTGACATGATATGGTGGCACATGCCTGTAATCCCAGCACTCAGAAGGCTAAGGTAAGAGGATCAGAATTTTGAGGCCTACCTGGGCTACACAGTGAAATATTATCTCAAAAAACAACATGCCAGAAGCTGGCAAAATGGCTGAGTGGGTAAAGGCACTTGATGCCAACCTGAGTTTGATTTCTAGGCACCTATGTGGTAAATGTCTTATGACCACCATACATTTACTATGAATGACACACAAACATATACTCACACCCCTAAAATAAATATCATCCAACTAAAAGAAAAAAATAAGCTGGTGCCAGCAGTTGGGAAGAATGACTAGGTGAAGCACAGGCTACTCTGGACACATGTTATTATATACTTGTCAAAATTTATACATTATAACATCACTGAACCCTGTAAACTATGTGCTTAGTCAGTAATAATGTATCTGTGTTGTCTGAACAATTGTAACAAATTGCTACAACAGGTAAATAAGGGGATGGAATATGTGTGAGCAGAAATATGAGTACTCTACTTTCTGCTCAATTTTTCTATAAATTTACAAACTGCTCAAGTGTCTTAATATTTTTAAAATCAACTTTATGAAATAGGAAGTAATGAGAGTAAACTTAATAGTTCCTTGCTTTTGAAAAATACCTGTAATATTTAATAATGTATACTGAGCTTCTTAGAACAGTGATGTCCAACAGAATTTTACTCAGTGATGACAATGTCTTGAAGCAAGGTACAGTGGCATACACCTGTAAGCCCAGTACTAGGAAAGCTGAGGCAAAAGCATGACTACAAATCTGAGGCTGGCATGGGCGACATAAGTTCTAGGTTAACATGGGCTATATACAGTGAGACTAGCTTTCAAAACCAGAAACAAAACAAACAAAACTCAGAAACTATACTAGATCTTCTATAATATGTATAGCTATATTAACTACTGGAATACTTGAAATCTGGCTAGTATAATTGAAAAAGAGAATTTTAAAAATTTAACAAATTGAATTTGAGCCCAGAGGTATAGACTGTATAAACACTACTCAATCCCTAGTATTAAAAAAATAGCTACATGTGACTTGTGCCTATAATACCAGCAGTTTTAAGACAATTCCTTAAATGACACCTAAAAATATAATGTAATGCTACCTCTAGAAGAGAAAAGTCACCCCAAGATCCCATTCAAATGAATAGAGTTATGAAACCATGCTATAATTAAGTGGGCAGGTCAAGAATAACTAGGTACTTGAGCTCAAGAGTTCAAGGCCAACCAGGTAAGCATAGCAAGACTCTGTCATTTTTTAAAAAAGTGGATGTAGTAATGCCACTTGTACAGCACTTGGGAAGCCAAACCAGACACTGTCTCAGAAAAATACATGACTAGGCAGATGATTTGAACCAGGAACCAACATAGCCCATCTCCAGGTTTCTTCATTTCAAGTCCTATAAAATAAGCAAATAACAATAAATCATGGTTTTTAATTCCTGTATTATTTTACAAACATCATTTCTGCTTCCTGAAAAACAAAACTACAGAGGGTAACTTAGAAAAGAGGATTTTCTCAGGTTACTAACCTAGAATCAATAAATTGAAGATCATAAGTGAGAAACTAAAAATTAATTTTTATAGGCACAAAATGTCCACTCAATTTTGAACTAAAAATTCAAAAATATTAATTTCTATTCTATTTTATAGTCAGACAGAAACCAAAAGGAAGATTTCCAGAAAAGCATGATCAAAGGAATATAAAGTAAGTAAAAATAAGACAATAAACATACAAGACTATTCATATCTAGCTATTAACCAAGGCTCTGAACTCAGTCATTACCTATTATTCCTGTAGTTTAAAATACTAGTTGATTAAACCTTACTTCCTAATTCAATGACTTTTGTCCTTATTCCAGTAGCATAAAAGGGAACTTATGTCCTCAATTGCAATGGCTTTTTATCAGAGCTCTCCCCTGGGGAACCTATGAAATCAAACACTGAGATTGGCTCCCCACCCTCAGGGAATAAATGTCCAAAGTGACAGTGTTGAATCCCAAAAGAAATGCTGGGCCACAGCTTCTTTTCCAGTCCTACAAGCAGTAGGTCCTTCTTTTATGAGACAGAATAACATGAAAATACTTAGAAAAAAAGCACCAAAGGCAAGAGTGTTGGTTTACAGCTGTAATCTCAGCACTCAGGAAACCAAGGCAAGAGAAGAGGATCATCTCAAGCCCAAGGCAAACCTGGGGTACATAGTCAATTGGGGTCAGCCTGCTACAGGATGAGACTCCATCTTAAAAAAACAAAAAAGTGAGGGAGAAAAGAAACATGCCCAAAAAGCCAATTCTTGACATTGCTCAAATGTAAACCAGACCTTTGTTCTCCCTTTTGAAGTTCATGAATCGCATTAGAAAAATATTATTTCGTAACTTCATACAGGAGTGGCTTTTAAGATTAGTCAAATACATAATTAAGTAATATTAAATAGCCCTTAGTGGTCAAGCAGGGTGTCCAACAAGTTGAGCGGTTTCCATATGTTTTCCTGCAAGGAAAAAGAATGGGATTTCCACCTTTTCAGTACCATACACCCCGGTTCTCAGTTCCTGGGACCCGAAAGTCCTGCACCCTATTCGTTGTGCAATCATTGTCAAAACTCCACCCACTGAGCTCCAGAACAAGTGGAATTCTCCTATTCTGAAAGAGATCTCGATTTTCCTGTATCCAGGGAGACACTGAAAACTCCTTGACATGAGTCAAGTAAGGCAAGGGGGAACAAACGGTCCAGCTCTCCTCCTAGATTAAGAAAAGACCAAAACCCAAGCCCAGGAGGCACTCAAGTTTCCAGTTACCAAATTAAAAAGAACAGAAAGAGGGTAGTAGCAGGAATGGGGAGAAGGTTATCAGCAGATGATGCTCCTTCCCCAGCATCACCTCCTCATCCCTAGCCTCATACGCAAGGCAAGTCAATGATGCCCAGAGACCAAACCCCGGCTATGGGTCCCAAGAGCCCCCTCAGTATCCCCGACGTAGCCGCCCGCGCAGTGGTGGGGATAGAGAGAGGGGGGAGAAGGGGGGAAGGGGCGAAGCGCAGCCCCAGCTCCCGCGCTGTTATCTTACTGCGCAACAGCCTCAGCACCGAGGCCGGGGAGCACCCCGCAGCGCGCCCTACGCACCTGCCCGTCGCTGGGAGGGCAATCCTGTATCCTAGCGAGACCCCCCACACCCTACCCTGCCGCCTCCATGGGCAGCGGAGTCCTAGCGTAGAGTGACCACAGGGGCTGGGAGAACACCTGACGCCCCGCGCCAGCAACGGCCACACGTGGCTGTCATACCTGAAGCACCCCTGCCTAGCAGCCCTTCGCCCTCCCTGCTAGGGGTCCACCCTGCCCTCCCTTAGCCCCCTATCGCCGAGTGCCCCCAAGTCTCAACCGTCGTCCTTTCCCACCCGATTCATTTCAGTCCCACACCCCCCACCTGCTCCCAACTATCGTCACTCCTCCGAGGGAAAAGGGCCGGATGTTCGTCCCGTGGCTAAAGGTAAAGGGGGTTAAGTGAACAGGCAAACCCCGAAAAAGGTAACCCAATCATCTCCGCGACCCAAGCACAGCGAAGACATCCCCTCCACTGACCTTCTGCCTAGGACTGCGTCGCCGTCTACCCCGTCCGCCCTCACCAGCCTCCTCAGTACCGCCGCCTCTTCCCCGCGCTGCCTCCTCCACCGGAGTCGCCATGAGGTGACGGCAGCAGCCAAACAAGCGGCTGGACCAGGGGCACGGAACCTCACAGGGGCTTCGGCCCCGCCCCCTTCACACTCCAGCCAATCGAATCATAAAAGTCTTTCACGTGACCGGAGGAGGTTGGCTTCTTAGGAAGGCAGTTTGATGGGGGTGGGGAGAGTCGAATTCTGGGCGGGGCTTCTGCTGGGGCCGAAGGGCAGACAGAGGCCGCTGGAGTCTGCGCGCACAGAAAAAGGGAGTAGACTACAAGTTCCAGAAGGCTGTGCGGCCTCTGCGTTCTGCCACGGATCTAGATAGGCGCGTCCTGGGGTAGTGTACCCGCTGCTCCCCGTGTGCAGCCTACTGGGGTTTGTAGTCTCTAAAGGACAATGTCGCGGTACCGGAAGGTAGTCACTATTAACCTACAAGAAAAGTTTTAAAATATCGAGGAGTTTGAGAAAAAAAATAGAACCAGATAATTTTGTATCTGCTTTTGTTGCTCTTCTTCAGAATCCAATGAGTATGATTTTTGAATAAGGGACTGTAACTTTGTTATTTTCGAGGTGGGAAGCGTAATCTCATAATTTGAGATATTGGACACTTGCCCAAAGTACAGTCTCTCTACCAAGGTTCTCACCAAGGTTTAACTGTCCAGAGTTCCTTTGAGCTGGAGGCCTGTTAACTTTGTCTGAACTGCTCCGGCTTCCACGCTTAGTTCAAGATTAATTCTTGTTGACTATCTCTTGCTTTCTCCACTATATGTTTTACTAGTTAAAAATTTTTATTGAACTTGGTTTTCTGAAACAGTTATCTTTCTTGATATGATGGAAGAAATATTCCACCCCGAAATATTCCCTGTTCTTACCTGACCGAACCAGATCTTCAGTAGCCTAGCATCGAGAAATCACAGACCATCACAAAATCCAGATACTATTTTAAATAATTCATTATAAAAATCTGTGCAAATACACTTTTCCTACAATTGAACACAAAACAATAATAGCAGAGCTAAAATTTGATAATATGAGTGATAGCAGACTTTAATTGAGCAAATTCTTAGGGCAAAACAGAATTGGCTTTGTTATTTATGTTTGTTTGAGGCTTTCATTGTTCTTTTTCATTTGTTTGTTTTATGGTGCTTGTGGTCAAACCAAGGATTTCATGCATGCTACTCTAGCACTCAAACAATGTCTGAACTACACTACAACTCAACTCAATATATAATAATAATAACAACAACAACAATAATTTGGGTAAAGTACCATTATTCAGACACCTCAATCCACGTTTGAGATTTCACAACAAAAGCATCATTCAAGACACAGATGGTAGATGACAAAGAATTTACAGCCAGACTCTATGTACCATCTCATCTTCTAAAAGGAAAACTGTCCCAGCAAGTCTTAGAATAAATAGAATAGTAGTGTAATTTTTTATAGCTTTGAGTGACACAATGCACCATAGTTAAATTATAGTACAATAGGATAACAGGCAGCTACAAAAATTACAAACATTTTTTGACTTAGGAAAAACAGATCTTATTTATATAAAACACTATGGTAGTATTTTTATAACAGATGTCAGAAAAATACTACTCATTTTGGCAGGGTGGTACAAGCCTTTAAGACCAGCACTCAGAAGACTGAAGCCGGTACATCTCTGTGAGTTTGAAGCTAGTCTGATCTACATAGTGAGTTTCAGGCCAGACAGGAGTACACAAAACGTAAAATGGCCAGAATGTAGTTGGGCATGCTTTTGGGAGGCAGAGGCAGGTAGATCTCTGTGAATTCAAGGCCAGCTTGGTCTACAGAGCTAGTTTCAGGACAACCTGGATTGTAACACAGAGAAATCCTATCTTAAAAAAAAACAAAAAAACAAAAAACCAACCAAACAAACAAACAAAAACACAAAAATTAAACAAATGAAAGTAAACTTGGTGTGGTGGTACACACTTTTAATCCCAGCATCGGAGAAGCAGAAGTAGGCAGATCTCTGTGAGTTCAAGAC
Source organism: Sigmodon hispidus (assembly GCA_004025045.1). NCBI lineage: Eukaryota > Metazoa > Chordata > Mammalia > Rodentia > Cricetidae > Sigmodon > Sigmodon hispidus. The sequence goes on from PVIH01011509.1 coordinate 57,922, forward strand.
CAGTCTGGTCTACGTAGTGAGCTTCAGAATAGCCAAGAGGCCCTGTCTCAAAAACCAAAAATAAACAGAAAAGGCTACTTATCATTATGTTAATACTAATACTTTTTCCTAAGTGGTAAAATTTGATAGCATTTTTACTTTTTATTTTAGGTACTGAGTGTGGCAACTAGGCCTGGTGGACGCCTGTAATCCCAGCATTTGGGAGGTGAAGGTAGAAGAATCAGAGATTCAGGCTCTCCTTGGCTACATAGTTACTTCCAGGCCAGGCAGTTTCATTCAAGGCAAGCCTGGTCTACTAGTCAGCTACATAGCAAGTTACAAGCCAAACAATGAGACCCTGTCTTCAAACATGCACTGCTCTAGCATGTATGCATGCACACACATACACACAGAGAGAACATCCTCATCCATGCCGGTGTTTGTGCAAGGGCACTGAAAAAAGACTGTAACAGAAGTGATCAAGTAACTTGAGACCTGGGGATGGGGAGAGAATACACTGTAGCAGAGACAATAATGTAATCTTTAAAGCTAAACAGAAAGATCGTTTCTGATAGGTACACATCCCTGAATAAAACTCACTTGATTTTTTTTGTTTGTTTTGGTTTTTGTTTGAGACAAGATTTCTCTATGTTGTCCTGGTTGTTGTGGAACTCACTATGTAGACCAAACTGGCCTCAAACTCATAGACATCCACCTGCTTCTGCCTCCTAAATGCTGGGATTAAAAGTGTTCAAACCTGGCTCCTCTTTTATTTTTGAGATTATCATTTTTTATTTCATGTGTATTGGTGTTTTGCCTGTATCTATGTCTGTGTTAGAGTGTCAGATTCTTTGGAACTAGAGTTACAAACAGTTGTGATCTGGCATGTGGATGATGGGAACTGAACTCAGGTGCTCTTAACTGCTGAACCATTTTTCCATCCCCTTGAGATTATAATTTAATTACAAAATTTCTCCTTTCTTTTTCCTCTCTTCAAACCTTCAGTACCTCTTGCCATTCTTTCCCCAGGCTGGCCTCAAACTCACAGAGATCCACCTGCCTCTGCCTCCTGAGTGCTGGGATTAAAGGCATGTGCCACCACACCTAGTTTGTTTCTAAATCTTTAAGGGTTACTCCATATTGTCTGCATTGTTTTCACCTTTGCTTCAGAAAGTATTCTTTTAAGCATGAATGCCTATAAATTTGCATGACAATAGGGTTCACAGGAACCGTACTTCTTGGTTACACGCATTCTCCCTAGGCTCACTAAGGGTAGAGCTATGTGACCTTGATGCATTAGTCTATTTATTCTGAGGACCTTGTTTCTTTTGTTTTTCTTCTGGAGGGAACTGGAGTGGTGCCTCAGCAGTTAAGAGTGCTTGCTGCTCTGGTAGAGAACTGATTAGTTTCCTAGCACCCACATCATGCAGATCCAGGACATCAGACACCCTCTTTTGGACTCCAAGGGCATCTGAATACACATGGACATACATATGAACACACACACACACACACACACACTCATTCATTCTTTTTTTTATTACACTTATTCGTGTGTGTGTGTGTGTGTGTGTGTGTGTGTGTGTGTGTGTGTGTGTACTTGTGCCACTTCACATGTGTGGAGGTCAGGAAACAACTTTTTTTTTTAAACTTTATTTATTTATTATTTATTTATTTGCCTTGGTGTTTGCCTGGAACTGGAACTACAGACAGTTGTTAGCTGCCATGTGGGTGCTGGGAATCGAACCTGGGTCCCCTGGAAGAGCAGACGGTGCTCTTAACTGCTGAGCCATCTCTCCAGCCCCTCATTCATTCTTATTCTGTGGCTGGCTAGTAAGAAATTTTTCTTTCTTGTTTAAGTTTACTTATTTATTAGGTACACAGAATTTTACCTGCTATGACTGCAGGCCAGAAGAGGATGCCAGATCTCATTACAGATGGTTGTGAGCCACCATGTGGTTGCTGGGAATTGAACTCAGGGCCTCTGGAAGAACAGTCAGTGCTCTTAACCTCTGAGCCATCTCTCCAGCCTGGAATATCTCTCTGTCTCTGTCTCTGTCTCTCTCTTCCTCTCCCTCTCTTCCTTTTTTCTTTGTCAGGCTCAAGCACTTGGGTAATGCATATTTGCCTGAAGAAAAGGAGTAATTTGGATTTTCCCTCTAGGAAGCCCCAGTCCTAAGCAGAGTGTCATAAGTGTTCCTGTTATAAATTCTGGACTTCTTATGGTAGTGAGGGCAAGGATGGGCTATGGGATGTATGTGTCCTCAATGCCCATAAAATGCTAGCCACAGAGAAAGTACTGAACACATGCTTACTGAGTGGAGATCCCATGTACCCAGGTATGGTGATTCATGCTTTTAATCCTAGCACTCTGGAAGCAGAAGCAAGAGCATTGCCCAAAGTTTGAGGGCAGGCTGGTCTTCAAACTAAGATCTTGTCTTAAAAAATAGAAGGGGGAGGAGGAAGAGAGGGAGGGGAGGAGGAACTGAAGAGAGAGCTGAGTTAGTAAAGTACTTGCTGTGAAAACACACAAAAGACGGTAGTTTGATCCCCAGCATCTACATGAATAGCCAGGCTTGGGCTGGAGAGATGGCTCATCTATTAAAAGCATTTGCTGCTGTTGCAGTGGACTTGGGTTGGGTTTCCAGTTCACAACCATCCATAACTCCAGAAGATCGTATGCTCTCTCCTGACCTCCAAGAGACTCATATGGTACATAAACACAGACAAAACACTCACACATTTAAATTAAATATAAATGAAGAAAGCAAGCCAGGCTTTTCAGCACAGGTCTGCAAATTCAGTGATAAGACAGAGAGACTGGTGATTCCCTGAAGCTTGCTGGCCAGGCAGCCTGGGTAAGCCTTATCAGTGAGTCCCAGGTTCTAGTGAGAGACCCCGACACAAGATGATGGTGCCTGAGGAAGGATGGCGAAATGGCACCACAACATTTCCTCCAGTCTATAAACACATACACATATGCATGTGCACCTATACATGCCCCTCATACATATACACATACACCTATACATATACACATATGAGGAATGGATGGAGGGAGAGAGGGAGAGGGAATCAATAAGAGTCACTGATTATGTGTTTTCTAACTCTGTTCAGATGAAGGCCAGAACATCAGTTCCCCAAGGTGATAACCTTTTTCTGTGACTTCTTGGATTCTTTCTGGTAGTGGTGTACCTCTGCATCACTGTGAGGACCTCAGGCAGACTAAGGCCACCATAGATTAAGGTTGGTAGTAGCACTTAATTTTCATTCATCAATTGAACATGCACTGAACACTTCTCACATCTAAGTGTTTTAAGTGAAACTGGGTATGCCTTGATTGAGAATAAGGAGTTCCCAAACTAGATATAATTTGGGAACTGTAATCCTATCAATGGAGACTTGAGATAAGGTGGAGGCAGGAGGATCAGGAGTTTAAGGTCATCTATATTTTTATTTTTCATTCTTATATATCAAATTCAAGATCAGCCTGGCCTATGAGAGACTCTGTCTTTAAAAACAAAACCAGGGGCTGGAGAGATGGCTCAGCGGTTAAGAGCACCGTCTGCTCTTCCAGAGGACCCGGGTTCAATTCCCAGCACCCATATGGCAGCTAACAACTGTCTGTAGTTCCAGTTCCAGGCAAACACCAAGGCAAATAAATAAATAATAAAGTTTAAAAAAAAAACCAAAGCCAAAAAAAGACTAACCAACCAACTAAACAATAAAACAGAATAGATAGCTTAGCAGGTAAAAGGCTTTGTTATGCCAGCGTGATTACCTAAATTCTGTCCCTGGAACCCATGATGGAATGACTAAACTGACTTCTAAAGTTGTCCTCTGATCATCATTTGTGAATACTGGCACATGACTACCTGTACTTACACACACACACACACACACACACACACACACACACAAATAAAATAATGATAATAAATAAAAGGTCAAGCTTTAAAAAGAACCACCACCAACAAAAAAAAACCCAAATATAAACAGAATAAGGAAAGCCTGGGACAGCACTGGGCAGACAAATACACAAATAACATCATTTATAAAATGCAAGTATTGTAAAGTAACCTCTTGAGGATTATTTCCTGTGGTGGGAGAGAGGTTTAATGTGATATTCCAATGGTGTCTAAAGGTCTCAATGGGAGTTCAAGTAAGCACACTACTTTCACTTATCCACCTCAGGGTATTTTCAGAATAGAATATAAAACTTAAAACTTTGAAGGTAGGTGAGAATATTATTTCATCACATTCAAGTTCATATTTATTTGTTACATATTTATTACAGTGCTAGGTAGTGAAATGGAGTATTTCTCTTTTCATAGAACAAAGAGCCAATTGTTTAACTTCATTACCCAATATCATCTTTCTTGGCCAACCCTGATTTTAGTCCCTATAGAAATTTAGCCAATTTTAGCATTTACTATACATGTCCACATTTCTAGCAGAAATATTTAGGAAATTAGCATATTTTATGCTCAGATAATTCAAGCATATTGATAGCAGGCTGTGGGATATAATAGTAGATTGGCAAACATTAAGAGTCCCAGCTCATTGAGAACTCACTGACTGAAATAATCACTGAGGAACCTTCAGGAAAAGGAACTAAACCCTACAAAGGTAGATGACTATCAAATGGTGTGGGCAGTTTGTGGAGCCTCTTGCAATAGGACCAGACTGTGTTCTGGTTCATGAACTGACATCTCAGAGCCCATTCTCTATAGAGGAACACCTCACTCAGCCTTAATACTGGGATGAGGGACTCGGACCTACCTCAACTGGATACCAGACTGAACTGACCCACCTTGGGACTCTTTGCCCTCCTTGAGGAAGGGATGGGGGGGGAGGCTGAGGGACGATTGGGAGGGACTGAGAGGAGCGAAGGGAGGGGGAGCAATTGTATGTATGGAAAAAGCCTCTTTAAATAAAAAAAAAAAATTGGGAAAAAAGAGTCCCAGCTCTAGAAAGAAGATATTTTTAAAACTCTTCTCAATGGCTAGCAAGATAGCTCAGAGTAAAGGAGTTTGCCACCGAGCCTGATAACCAGAGTCCGATCATTGGGACCCACATGGTGGAAGGCAAAAATCAACCCCATCAAGCTCTGTGGCACAAGTACCCTCATAAACACACACACACACACACACACACACTACATGTTGGTTGTTTTACTTTTTTTATTCTTTTTACTCTTTGTTCTTAAGAGGGCCCACCACCCAGTTCCTCAATAAATACACATTATTCTTACTTATGAATGTCCAGCCTTAGCTTAGCTGTATCTTGCCACCTTTTCTTAAATTATTTCATTTACCTTTTGCCTCTGGGCTTTTTCCTTTTCTTTCTTTACTCTTATTCCATGACTGGCCGTGTGGCTAAGTGGCTGGCCCCTTCTTTTCTCCCTCTTGCTTCCTGATCCCTCTTTTTCTCCTTCTGTTTATTCTCTGTCTGCCAGCTTTGCTTATCCTTTCTCCTGCCTTGCTATTGGCCATTCAGCTCTTTATTAGACTAACCAGGTGTCTTAAACAAGCAAAGTAGCACAGTTTCACAGACTTAAATGCAACATAAAAGAATGCAACACATCTTTGCATTATTAAAACAAATGTTCCACAGCATTAACATGTAACACATCTTAAAATAACAGCATGTAGGGGGCTGGAGAGATGGCTCAGCGGTTAAGAGCACCGTCTGCTCTTCCAGAGGACCAGGGTTCGATTCCCAGCACCCACATGGCAGCTAACAACTGTCTGTAGTTCCAGTTCCAGGCAAACACCAAGGCAAATAAATAATAAATAAATAAAGTTTTAAAAAAAATAACAGCATGTAATAATAATAACCTATCACCCAGCCTGTAATCGCAGTGCTCAGGAGATTTAAGCAGGATTGGCTTGAGTTCAAAATGAGCCTGGGTTAAATAAAGAGACCCTGTCTTGAAAGGGACTTGGAGGAAAGGTCATGGAGAAGAGGAAAGAAAATAGAGGGAAAGGCTAGTATGCCTGCAGTCTCAGCACTTGGAAGGTAGAAGCAGGAGAATCAGAGGTTCAAGGTCAGCCTGAGCTGCATTAAAAAGACAATGTCAAAGAATACCATGAATTGCTAATGGAGTTAGGTTTTAATGAAAACCACTACATACAATTCTGGGTGGCAACAGGTATTTATTATCCCAGCAGTCAAGAAGCAAAGACAAGTGGAATGCCACAGATTTTAGGCCAACTTAGTCTATATATTGGTATTTGTCTCAAAACTGAAAACAAAGAAACAATTAAAAAGAATAATTAGGGACTGTAGAGTTGGCTCAGAGGTTAAGAGCACTAGCTGCTCTTTCAGAGGTCCTGAGTTCAATTTCCAGCAACCACATGGTGGCTCACAACCATCTATAAGGAGATCTGGTGCCCCCTTTTGATAGGCAGGCAGAACACTGTATACATAATAAATAAATAAATCTTAAAAAAGAATAATTAGCGTTTGTGTAGCAATTTATAGAAACATCTGTTATCCATAGACCTGTAGGAGTAAATAAGAGGATGGAGTGATTAAACTGGGAAGTCTGGGGGCAGAAGTGTAGCTCAGCGGTAGTGTGTTTGTTTAGCATGTTCAGAATCTTTTGTTCAATCTCTAGCGCTGGGTAGGGAGACAAACTTAGAGAAGGAGCCTTGTGTATTGAGACTCAAACCTCTCTGGAGGGGGTGCCATTAATACTGGGTCTCTAGAGACAGCAGAGCCTTCTTCCTGGGGAAAGCTGCAAATGGCAATCAACCCCCCATAAAAGCCAGGTGAAGACCATTGCCCATATGTCACAAAACCCAAAAAGGAGGCCCTTGCCCTCTTCTGCCTTCCCATTCTCCTCTAAGGTCTCCTGATGTCAAAAAGCCACCAAGGAAGATGGAGTTATATCTGAATTCCAACCCTGGCTTTACAGAGTAGCATATGAAAGCTGATGGCTTTGGAAGCAGTTGGTATCCCAATAGAGAGACATATACCCATCTTCCAGTCCTTGAGAGGCTAAGGCAAGAGGATTGGACGTTCCAGGGCATCTTGGGCTGTGTAATGAGTTCCAGGCAAGGCCAGACTCAGCTACAAAGTAAAACCCTGTCCTGGATTAGAAAAAAAAATCTTAAAAGACCAGAACCAGTCACCATTTGTGGTTACTTTCCAGGGTGTCCTAGAGGCCTCTCAGCTCAGGCTTTAGTGCCTGGAATCATGTGATATAACCTGGGTAGACATCTCAGAGAAAGGGTCTGAGTGACCCAAATGACAGTACTTAGAATGTCATCATCAATGCTGTTACAATAATTTCTCAGTAATACTGACTATTCTGTCCATTTTCAGATTTATCCTATTGTCTTTATAATATCTAGAGTGTTCATATATAAAGTATATGTATATAATTTATGTACTCACATATCAAGACTCAACGATTTTTAATTTATTGAGGTGAAACTTATATAATATAACATTAATCATTTTAAGGGAACAGTTAAATGCCTTATTTAGTATATTCAGAATTTGTCACTACCAGCTCTGACTAGTTTCAAAACATTTCCATCATTCTAAAATAAAAATCCATTAAGCAGTTTCTTCCACTCCCCCTCCCCCCCAGTCCCTGGCAACCACCAATCTGCATTCTGTCTCTATGGATTTACAGAGTCTGAATATTTCATAGAAATGGAATCGTGCAATATGTGACCTTTTGTGTCTGGTTTCTTTCACTTAGCATAATGTTTTTCAGATATACAGATATAACATTGTTGATACTGGAAAAAGCAGCCAGCAGCAACTGTGCCATTTTCTAATCTCTAATATTATTAAACCCAGCTCTCTCCATCTCTCTTTGCTTTCCTGATAACATTTCCCCCCCTTCATTCATTGAGGCTAATTTTGGCTTATAGTCATTAATGTGTTTCTGTTATCACTTTTTATTTTCTCTTTTCTACATTTTTGCTCTGTCATGAAACTGATTTATTGCTATTTCCTATTATGAAACTATAATAAGTAAAAGGATTGCAGATACAGTAAGAAATAATCACCAATAAGCTTATTGAAAGGCATAGCCATTATTAACACTTTGCAACATTACATTTTGTCCTTTATACACACCAGCAAATAGAGCATACGAATGTACATGTGTTTTTATTGCAGAATTTACCATTCTAATCATTTAGAAAAAGGACACTACAATGTTTCTCCCCTCCCCCATAAATGAATAAATCTGAGCATCAAAAGATCCTTGGTTTCTGTGGGTGGGAAACCTGCAAGCATTTTGTCTCCTGATGAGAAACAGTCACCACTTGTGTTTGGGTCCCAGCAATCATGTTCACACAATAGAGAGTCACTCAGCCATTTAAAATGAAAATATGCTATTTACAGGAAAATGGTTAGAACTGGAAATTGTCATCTTAACTGAAATAAACAGACCCAAACAGATATCTTATGTTTTCTCCTATGTGGATCCTAGATTTTATTTATGTATTTAGCTCACTATGTAGCCCAGGCTGGCTTCAGACTTTCGGAGATCCACTTAGCCTCCTGAATGCTAAGATTACAGGTATAAGCCATAATACTGAGCATATTACATACATGCACACAAATCTGCTTGTACGTATTATGTGTCTGTATATATAATCATTTAGATATTCGTGACATGAAAGTAGAAGCAGCACTCTCTAAGGGAACTTAGAGAGATAATGGAGAAGAAGGGAAAGACAGAACAGAGGGATGAATATAATCAAAATACATAACATAGTTCAATGAAAATTTATTTTTTTAATTTAATATGCATTCATGTTTTGCCTGCCTGTAGGTTTGTAAGAAGTTGTTGGATCTGGGAATTGAACTTGGGTCCTCTGGAAAAGCAACCAGTGTTCTTAATTGCAGAGCAATCCCTCCAGCCCGGTGGTAGTTTTTAAATTACAGTTACTTGTTTATTTGTGGGTAAGGAGCTTGTGTGTGGAGGTCAGAAGAAACCGTGCAGGAGCTGCTTCTCTGCCTTGCCCACATGGGTGCTGGGACTAGACTCAGGCATCGGGATTGGAAACAAGGGCCTTTGCTCACTGAACCATCTTGGCTGGCTGGTTTTCATTTTCTTTTTATAAAATATAACTTTTAAAAACTGGAATTACAGAATAGTTATGTCATTCCCCACCCCTTTCATTTTCTTTCGAGACAGAGCCTTTTTCTGTAGGTCACGCTGATCTGGAACTCATGTATAGCCCAGACCAGCCTCAAAGGCATGGCAAGCCTTATGCCTCCGTCTCCCAAGGGCTGGGATTACAGGCATGAACCACTATGCCTGCTTAAACATATCTTTATGAAAACTATGAGTATGTACAATGAATACACATCAATAGAAAAACAAAGAAAAACCTAAAGGCAAAAAATTTTGAGCTAGAGCAAACTTTATCCCCCAGCTGTCAGTTCATAGGAAACATCACTGCTAAAATAATTCATTGAGCTGTGTACACCTAGTAATATCTAGATGAAAGCTGCATGGTTTATAACAGGAATCAATTTCCTCCATATATAAAGCTTTCCTTCATAAATTTATTCTTTCTTTTTTGATTTTAGGCTTCACATAGCCCAGTTGTTATCTTGTATTTTTTTTTTAAACAGGGTCTCCTGTATCCCAGATGTCACGTAGCCCAGGCAGGCTTCAAGCTCATAGTGTAGCTGTGATGATTAATATTGATTATCAGTTTAACAAGATCTAGATCCATCCATAAAGGAGCCTCTAGGCACACGGTAAAGAGATTTTCTTGATTAGCTTAATTGGCATGGGAAGATCCACCCTAAATGTGGAGAGTGCCTTTCAGCGGCAGCTCAGATACAGCATGATCTGAGGCAGAGAAAATGCTTTGTGTTTTTGCCTATTTGCCTTCTCATCATACTGGCCAGTTCATATATCTGTCCTGTTGGATTACTAGTGAGTTCATCTCCCCTGTTTACGCCCTCCTGGTAAGATTGTTTGTCCTGTTCCTGCTTCTGTCTGTGCTACTGCCATTCTCTGCTGTCACTGAAACTCAGCTTCCTATATGAATGGAAAACCAGTGGCTTTTCTTCAGCATCAGAGTGGAATTGCTAAGACTGTAGACTGTCTCTTGAATGTTAAGACAGCTATTGTTAAACTACCCAGACTATAGTATGTAGGTCAATCCAATACACACTTCCATTTAGAATGTTTATTTTATGGGAATAGGTGTTTTGGCTGCATGTGTATCTGTGTACCATGTGTCAGATCCCTTGGGACTGGAGTTATGGATGGTTATGAGTCTCCATGTGGGTTATGGAAATCAGATCTAGGGTCTCTGGAAGAGCATCAAACGCTCTTATTCACTGAACCATCCCACTAGTTGAACCATCCCACTAGTCCGACCCCCAATATATACTCATTCTATCAGTTCTATTGCTCTAAAGCAGTGGTTCTCAACCTATGGGTTATGACAGGCAAACTTCTATCTCCAAAAATATTTACATCACAACTCATAACAGTAGCAAAATTACATTTATGAAGTAACAATAAGAATAATTTTATGGTTGGGGATCACTACAACATGAGGAACCGTATTAAAGGGTTGCAGCTCTAGAGAAACCCTCACTAATACACTAACCAAGGATGACTTTGGGATTCTGGTTCTCCTGGCTGCACCTCCAGAGTACTGGGATTACAGGAAAATACCACCATGCCCAGTTTCCTTAAAGGTAGTAATCAAACTCTGGGTTTTGTACATGGTAGGAAGGAACTTGTCCAGCTGAATCATCTAACTCCCCATAGGGTTATAAAGCACAAGAAACTAACTGGTCCAATGTATACCTGTAATCCCAGGACATCATGGCCAGGCGTGGCTACATAGTAAACTAGAGGTCAGCCCCGGCTAAGTGGGTCTCTGTTCCAACTTCCACTACACACACACACA